>NW_004624847.1:3162955-3446505 GCF_000247695.1 Heterocephalus glaber
AAAAAAAAAAAAAAAACCAAAAAAATTTAGAAAATGAGTTATTCTCCATTAGTCTTTCAGACCCTCAATTGAGAAAGCAATATTTTATTATCTTATGCTTTTAATGTGATATTATATAATTTTTTATTTCCAACTATGTTGTTTACATATGATTTTGTTCTAGAGTGAGCTCTTTCATGTTTCTGGATATTATGGTGAGAATTCAATTCTTTTCCACATTATATACATATGTAGGTATTCATGTTACTGTGATTTCTTTCCTGGATTTGAACATGGTTGGCGGTACTGAAGGCTCTTATATCTTGCTTATATACAAAGGATTTCTCTTTAGCATTATTTCCTTCAGTGCCATCAGAGTAGGACTTTTCACATTGCTTATATCTATAAGGGTTTTCTTCAGGATTTGTCTTTTCATGTTTCTGAAAGGACTGAAAGTCAGTGGAAGCTTTCGCATGTCTGTAATATTTAGACAGCTTCTGTTTAAATCTACAGAGCTCATATGATTTAAGTCAAGTGTTATTTATGATGGGCACAGTTGGTGATGAATGACCAGAGGCTTTCTACCTTCAAGTTGACCAGCGCAGGAACTGTACAGGGAAACGAAACAGAAATTCCAAATGAAATGTTGCAATTTTGAAACAGAGAATTGTATAGTGCAGTCTTTGGATTTCAGAAAGAGTTACATTGGCCTCATATATGGCAAAGAAAAACAAATTGGTACTTCTGATGTCAACATTGCACCACGGTGGAAATACTGATAGGGAAACCTGGACAAAATGGAAGCCTAAGATGGAAAATTTCTACAATAAATCCAAAGGCAGAGTAGATGTTGTTGGAGTTATGCAGCAACTATGGTGTCGCTTGAAACATAAAGCATTGGCCAATAGTTGTGTTTTATTCAATCCTAAACATGTGGCATAAAGTTTGATAATTTACAAAGAAAATAAGTGCAAAATACCACAGGGAATTTTTCTTAGAGGACTGGGACTGGAACTCAGAAAAGATCATTTACAGCAGAGGAAAAACAAAATGTTTCTGCCCAAGGAACTATGCAAAAAAATAGTGGAGTACACTGGAAAGCTGACAGGTGAAGGGGCAGGTGCAGCATCCCGAAGGCCTACCACGACAACAGGAAAACCAAAAAGATGTCAACTGTGCCCTACAAGAAAGGACAGGAAAACAAAACATATGTGCTATCGGTGTAAGTGACACTCGTGTATGGGACATCCAGTTGTCATGTGTGAAAACTACCTTGGGTGTGACAATGAAAGCAAAGACTGTTTCTGTGGTAGACTTTTACACTGTAGTTCACATAGGTTTTTATTTCTGATGTTATCTCTTAGGTTTTGTAAGTACGCAGCTGATGTGAAAATATTGATGTCTTCTAAACACTCATTACACATTTAATATTTTATTTTATTGATCTTATTTTCCCACTAAATGCACATTGTACAATCTAATAGAAAACAGAGGTGACAAGAATGGCCTGCCACATAGGAAAGGAAAGCTAACATTGGATCCCCATTTAATCAATATTACCTAGGTGACTATACTGCTGTAATCTTATTGGTTGATCATACTTTTGTCCACCTTGTGATTTCTCATTGGATCAATATTAGCTAAGCAACTGCACTTGCAGTCTTACTAGTTGACTATAGTTTTGTGCCACCTTGAACCCGCCTCACCTCGTGGCTTTGTCCCATAAAACACCTTTGAGAAGTAGGGTCGGTGGGCAACCCATTTCCCAGTTCCTCTTCTGTCTCTCTGAGACAAAAGCTGTCTTTCTCTCAATCAACTTTTCCTACTCTTAAGCAAAAAATTTTTAAAAAGCTAAGCACATATGCTGTCAGTGTACGCAAGACATGCATGGAACGTGCTGTTGTCATGTGTGAAGAGTGATAATCGGAGTAAAGATTATTTTTATAGAGTGCTATTGGTATTTTCATTGTAGTTCATATAGGAATTTATTTCTGTTGTTCCTTTTTAGACTTTATACACCAAAAGCCAGTCAATGTGGGAAATTTCGATGCTTTTATAAACATTCAATAAATATTAAAAGTTCAATGCTTTATTTTTGTGATTTTTTTCCATTTAAGCACTCATTTTTTAATATAATAAAACTCAAAATTAAAAATTCATCAATAGAAATATTCTAAAGAATAAACATGGGTTTAAACACGTGAGCATAAACAGCCATGTTTATGTTCCTCTGTGACAAAAAATGTGTCACGCGCCTATACTGCTTTAGAATGCAGGCTCTGAAGAGTGTTTTGGTTTCAGATCCCTCCTTCAATTTTGTTAGCTGTGACAGTCGGGCAAGGAACAATTTCTCCGTGCTTTGGCAGCCTGGTCTGCAAAATGGAGATAAGTATCTGCCCTGCCGGGAAAGAGTAAAGCATCCGCCACAGTATTTGTCACAAGTGTTCAGCCAAGGTTTGCTGCCTGTACCAGGCCTGTTTTCCGGCCGTGCAATGTGTCGTCTGGAGTAGTCACTTCCTCCTCGCTTTATTGTAACAGTCGTGTTACTTCATTCTTTCTTAATTTATTTTTGCTTCTCTTCTGTGAATGTAACTTGCCTCAATATTTCTAAGAATAAGGGAGAGCATAGGTCAGTGTACAAGGGAAGGGACCCTTCATTACAAATGGTAAAAATGTAACTCAAAGTCAAAGCACAAAAAATGAAAATGAGTGTACATAACTGAAAACTCCAGACATGAAATCAGGCATAGCATCAGTCTCTCCACCATGAGGGCAGAAGGCCACCAGCAGTTCTGGCCATGTCTGTCCTCATGCAGTTCTCTGTCAGGAGCAATGCTACATAATTTTGGGGAAAAATCATTTGATTAGGCCTAGTTCTCCTGCCTACCGGCCAGCTATGCCATTTCAAGACAAAACTTCATTTTGGCCTCTGGTCACAACTGAGACTTCAATGGTCCGGTGATGCTGTGATGCTCCAGGACCAGATTACAGCAGCTGAAGGCATCCTGGGGGGAACCAAATCTTCATCTGCATAGTTCCTCATTGATCTAGGAATTCCGCTGCTCCCCAGTCATCTGTTACATTTGTTTCTCCCCATGTACTGAACTCTGTCTGGAGTCATTTGTTACATTTGTTGAATAACAGGTTCGCCAAGCTGGGGGCGGGGGGGCCCTGTCATCTTTTCCCGCCCAAAGCAGCACTGATCAGGCCCAAAGCTCAGCTTCTCAAAGTCTCATTTTTCTACCTTTCCTGTGTAATAAGTTAATTCGCCTTGTGCTGTGGTGGCTCGCAGGAGACTAGGACTCACTGCAGAGGTTCTAGTAATGTGCCCTTTCCCTGCTCCCTCTAGGTCTCAGATTAGCAGTCCTGGGGAACAGGTTTGCTTTCCTTATGAGTACAGTAAGATCCCAGGCAGAGTGATGAGGTAGATGGAGCTCACACTCGGGCTCTGGGGGTATCAGAGGAGCAAATGGAAGCCAGAGAGCAGGAGGCAATTCTCCAGGGAGGCACTTCCCTCATTAGATATATGCAGGGAGACTTTACATGCAGACTTTCATTGTGTTAGCACTCACACACCCACGTGCATACAAAATACAGAACACAGCATGCGAAGGCCACTGGCTCTGACTCTAAAGTGCTTCCAACACCATCCATGCTTCAGCTTTCAAGCCTCCTGGCCAAGCACACGCATGGTCGTGAGTAGTTAGGGAGCAGAGATGGCGGGCAGTGTTACATGTCAGGTGACAACAGTTTGTGTTTAAAGGAGGTGCAGAGATGTGCACGCCTCACACTGCTCGCCAGGGCCACCTTGCATAACCACAGTAAAAGAACAGAAAACCGGGAAATTGGCGTCAGTGCCACACTCTGAACCATAAATGCTCTTGGGTTTCCATTCTGCCAGGTTCTTTTCCTGTGCCGGAGCCCAGGCGCATGGGCCACGCTGCATCTGGTGATTGCTTCTTCTCCTGTAGGCCGAGTGCTCCCAAGTGTGTTCTTGAGTTTCATGACCTTTACACTTGATGCACACTGGTTAGGTATTCTACAGGTGCCTCTGAATTTGGGCTCATCTGAGGCTGTCTCCCCATTCTCGCCGAGAGGAAGCTGAGAAAAGCCCTGTCCTCAGTGCGCCCCATCTGGGGATGTGGGCTGCATCTCCCATGAGGTGATCCTGGGTCACTGGGCCAAGATGGCTCCGGCAGGTTCTCCACTGTGCAGCGCTGCCTTTCCTTTGTAACTGAGAGCTGTATGCGGGTTTACAGAAAGCTCTCCTAAAAGTCTTGCTCTTTTGGGGGGTTGGGAGGCTCTGAGGGTTGAAGCCAGGGAGTGCTGAGCTACATTCCCAGTCCTTTTTATTTTGAGATAGAGTCTTGCTGTGTACGGTCCTCCTGCCTCAGCCTCCTGAGTTGATTTTCTCGGGTATGTTATCATGGCAACAGGAAGTGAATACAAGTACCCTCATGGTTTTTGGATGCTTTGTTCTTTTTTTTTTTTTTTAAGTCTGTCATAGGATGTAGTTGTTACCTAGGAACAGCAAGGGAGATACTAGGAATTGAACCCAGGGCCTTCACATTGAGCTATTTCCCCAGCCCTTTTTAACCCTTCAATGCCTAGAGATCCATTTTTGGAACACACATAACAAAGGAATATAATGAAATATGTTCTTTCAAATTCTTGTTCCTTGAATTTTTCTAGGTAACGTACATGCATTACAAGCAAAAATTTTTAAAACTTCAGTCTTCAGCATAATGGGTTTTTTTTTGAGACGAGGTCTTGCTAAGTTGGTATGTTGCCGAGGCTGCGCTCAAACTTGGAGTCGCCCTACCTCAGCCTTCCAGAACGCTGAGGTTATAGGTGTGTGTCACTGTGCCTGGCTGACCTTGTTCCTGCTTTTAAATGTTGCTAGATGGTACCAGCATAGCTTTTATGATTTTTCCAAGTACTGATGCAATACTCTTCTAATTAGTCTCTGGTATTCTGTGAGTTTCAGGATTTTTCCTCTGGTTGGCGGGAACTACAACTATTCCAGTCCTAGTGGGAGCTCTTTTTCTTGCCTCAGGTACAGCAGTGTCCTCATGCACGTGTGCAGAGACGCAAGGGGGCCCCTGGATCGCCCCAGCGCCTTCTCCGTGCAGCCCCCTCTCTGCCAGCCGGGCCGCCCGGCCCGGCGGCTGGCTTTCTTCTCCTGAGGGGTGGGGACTCCGGGAGGAGCAGCCCAAGGCTGGCCTCCTGGTCTCCCGCTGTCAGGCTCCCCACTGCCTGCAGTCTGGTGTGACAACTGTAGTTTCATATATTTTGTGCAAATTTTTGTTCAAAGCAGGAAAATAAATCCAGTCTCTTACTTCACTGTGACTGAAAGCATCCATTGTGATACTGGCGGTGTAGACCAGGTCTTTGGAGATGGTCCTTCAGCCGCCGTGTGCAGGCAAGCATTCAGCTTCTGGCGCTGCCAGTCTACCGGTGCCTGACGTGCCGGGACAGCAGTGGTTTCACGCTGCCTGTCACCAATGAGATGCGGATAAATCAGACAAACTCTAGCAGGTGCTGAGGTCGCCTGCTCTCGCGATGTTTTCGAGAGTTGTCGGCTGACCTCTTTAGAAACCGGGGCGCTCCTGGTGCCTGCTAGGTCGTCGTTCCCAGGCGCAGACGTGGAAAGGAGTGGGAGAGATGGGCGCGCCGCGCGGTCCTGCCGAGCGTGCACAAGCCTGCGAGACGCAGAGGGGACGCCCGGCCCTGCAGCCCCGAGGGGAGGCGCCGTCCCTGCCCAGCCCGGCCTGGCTGTGCTGTTCAGTGTCCCAGGCCTGTGCCCGGCCGCAGCTGAGCACACGTCCCTTCTCCGTGTCCAGCGCCCAGGTTCACCAAGTGGAAGGGCACTGCCTGCCTGGTGAACGCAGGGGGAGCCAGGCCCGGGCGGGATCTCTGGGTTTAACCAGGCGGGAGGCCAGAGGATGCTGCCCCACACCTGGGCGTCCTCGCTCTCCGCTCCTAGCCAGCAGGGGGAGCGTCCGCTGCCGCTCTCTGCAGTGAGTCGTGGGGGAGGCTCCGGTCCCTGCA
Source organism: Heterocephalus glaber (assembly GCF_000247695.1). The sequence continues at coordinate 3,168,986 of NW_004624847.1, forward strand.
GGGGCTGCGCTGCCCCCGGCCGCGCACAGGCAGCTGCTCGGCCTCCCTGGCTGAGGCCTGCGGGGCTCTGCGCGGGGTGAGGCCAGGGCCATCCGCGAGCAGCAGCCGGCCCGCCCGGTCCTGCAGCCGCGGGCAGTGAGCTCTGACCGCGGCCGTCACCTCCGCGGAGGCCGGGCTCGGACGCCCGGAGGCCAGACCCCCGCCGCCTGGGCGCTCGCTCCTCTGGGCCTGGGGAGCCTGCGCGCCGCAGCCCCGGACTGCGGGTCCCCCGGGCGCCTCCCGTCGTTTCCGGAGCGCGCAGGTGCCGAGCCGACCCGAGCCGAGCCGAGTCAAGCCGCAGTGCGCCGCCCCCTCCCGCGCGCGCCCGTCCGCCCGCCCCCGCGTGCCCGGCGGCGCAGTCTTCGGCTGGGCGCGGGCGCGGACACTTAGCTCCGTGCGGCCATGGCCCGGGCACTGCACGGCCTCTGGCTGCTGCTGGGTGAGTAGAGCCCGCGGGCACCTTCCGGGCCGGGTCGGCGGCCCATCCTGGGGAGAGGGGAGGGGCGGCTCTGGGGCCGGGCCGGGCCCTGCACCCCACACCCCAGTTCTCAGCGCTGCGCTGGGGTGAGCGTGGCCCGCGGTGTGAGCAAATCCCAGAAGCAGCACCTGGCGGATGCGATGCTCCGGAATCAGGACCGAGCCGTGCACAGACAGAGCAGTTGCTTCTTTGCTAAGCTGTGTCCTTCGCAGGGGCCAGGCCGGCGTCTTCCTTTGGAAGGACGTCACCAGGCCTGCTTTGTTGCACCTCAGGCTGATAGAAACCCGTGGAGGTGGCAGGACAAGAACCCCTCCACTCCCCCTCCCTTGTCCTTCTGTAAGGCCCTTCTGACCTACTGTGGCTAATGGAGTTATTTCGTGTACGCTGCTACATTTTACTGAAAATACATTAAATAGATTATGTACGTTTGTTTGTTTGTGACAGGATCTCGCTAGGCAGGTCAGGCTCTCCTCCACTCACGGTGCTCTGCCTCCCACAGCCTCTGGAGTGCTGAGATTACAGGCATGTGCCAACAGGCCTGGGTTTAGATGACTTGAGTTAGGGAATCCAGCACCCCAGGGAAGGCCCTGCGGTTGCTCCTGGCTCCTGTGACTTGTCCCCAGAGTGGGTGCCGGCTCAGGGCACCTGTTGCAAGTCCCTCCGCCTGGTGCTGTGGGAGGGGTTCCCACGCCCCGAGCCTGCGGCCTGTCCTTGGAGGCTGAGCAAGCCCGGTGAGAGGAGCCCTGCACTCCTGGGCCCTGCCTGAGCCTCACAGAGGCCGCAGATCTACATAAAAATGCCATCTGTTTTAGTTTCCTAAGAAACGAACATATCTCTGTTTACACGCCAGAGAGCTGGGTTGGGGAATTTTTTTTTTTTTTTGGCATAAATAAGCAAATAAATAAGGACTCTACTGCTACCCAGAGGCTCTCTGCACCTCTGCAGCTCCTGTGAATAAAATCCGGTCCGGCGTCACAGTCACGCAGAGACCGTCCCTGTTACCAAGGAGGCGCCGTGTTCTGCTCACAGCCCAAAGCCTGTCATCGCAGCATCATTCCAAGGGTCTGGTTAATGTTATTTTCTACAGAACAAACACAGCTTTACGAGGTTATCAGTAAATTCACGTCCTCGGAGCCCAGCTGCAAACGATGAGCACACACTGTTTTCTTCTCCACTGCGGCAGCAGCCAGGTCTCCTTGGTGACGAGGGTTTGCTACCCGGAATGGCAATGTGGAAGTGTCTTCCTTTAGGCTCCCCTGACAGTTTTATAATCAAACCATGTTCCTTGTTCATCCTGCTCCCTTTCTGCTCGAAGTTATTTAAATTTCACTGTACCCACCATTGTTTTCCCTGAGTATCCCATATGCTACACCTTGGCAGCAGGCTGACATGCATTTTTAAATTTCGTGTGTAGCCACCGAAAATCTCCAGCAGTCAGAAAAGGACATTTCTAGCTGCACCAAGCTTATTCCCTGATGGCTGCATTGCAAGCTCCTGCTCTCGAAGGCTTCCCTTGGGGCGTGAGGCTGCTGAGGTAATGCGTCCTCCGTCACTGGTCCGGGTAACCTGCGCCTTCCTCCCCTCTTGTGCCCCAGGCCCATGCAGTATTTGAGCGCTGCAATATTTATTAATTATTAAATACTTAATTTATGACTTTGTACAAATGCAAATGTGACTGGCACTGACTGGGACATCATAGGAAATGCAATCTATGTGACACTGCTTTATGACTGGACGCAGTTCTAACCCTGGTGCCTAGACCAAAGGAGTCTTGCTTGCTAATCAACTCCGTGTGTTTGTTTACTGTCGCTGTGCTAGGCTGCAGGAAGAGTCCTGGATTTTTGTCCTCCTTCCAGGGGCGCATGCCAGGCAGTGAGTGTGCTGTCAATCTTCACCAGAGCTGTGGGCAGCATTTCCATCCTCAGAGGATGGGTTGGCAAGCAGTGCCACGGGAGACGTTTTCCTGGAGGCAGATTTGCCCTGGAGGGAATCTGTCCTGATTTTCCACCCAGAATGAACCGATTTCATAGCTTCTGATCACTTGCACCTGGCCTCTGCCAGTGTGTGACGTGGGTGCCACACGTGTGCATTGCTGTGCCAGTGCTGGGCCCCAAGTGCTGCCCAGGGTCCCTCCCTCCCTCCAGCCTCAGGCAGCCAGCACTGCCCCGACAAGGTTTCGGCCCAGGGTGCAGCCTGTGGGCCAGAAGGACAGGCAGACGGCGCCCCTGCACGTGCTGAGCTCCCAACAGAGCCTGTGGGGTTTGCTCTCTGACCACGGGGCTCCTCGTGTGCCAGCTGGTGCCTGCCCCTTGCGGGACGGTGGCTGGTGGACAGCAGGGCACAGGGGTCTGCAGGGAGGGCCCCCTTGTGGCCGGGGAGAGCCCTGCCAGGAGCCTCATAGCTCCTTCTGGAGCAAGAGGTGCTGCTGCCGAGGTGAGTGGGAAGGGGAAAGGGGCAAAGGGGAGACCCAGCTGCGGGCCCTGCAGCCTCTGTGCCTGGCAGCAGAAAGACAAGCTGACGGGCGTGGCTGGGCTTCCCACCCCAAGGGGCCTTCAGGCTGCTGCCTGCCGCATGCTCTCTCCCGGTCCCCAGACACGCGTGCACTCACACGCGCCCACACACACAGGGCCGTGAGCAACACCTCGTCACCACCCTCCCCCCGGGGAGTTGGCAGGGCTCCCTGGGAGGAGGGCCGAGCGGGCACGGTTCCTTCGTGGGCAGGCTCCTGATTTTGTTCCCAAGATGACTGTCTGTTCCCCCTGACATCTGAAAGACTTCTGAAAGAGGCCTGAGCCGCTCTGCGGGAGCAGGACCCGGGAGATGCGCCAACAGGACTGGCAGTGTGGGCCCAGCCCTCTGGTCCCTCATCTGCTGCAGGGATGGGGAAACCCTGCACACACCGCCAGAGCCTGCCTCACCCCTGCGCGCCAGGCTTGGGCCCCGCTCCAGACTCCGGGTCAGCAGCTGATGAGTTGACTGAGTCTGTGATGCCAACGCCCAGCACAGCCTGGGGCTGCCTCACTCTAGGGGCCAGGGGCCGGGGTGCAGCCAACCTGGGCCTCACTGCCCCGTGCTCCCCCAGGCTGCGCTCAGGGAGGGACAGGATGATCCTGAGCCCAATTCCAGGTGGGAGGGAAGTCAGCGGTTTGCTGAACCCTGTGACTTCGTGGCAGTGCCCTGCATGCCTGCCCAGTTAGGGCCTGAAGGGAAAGAGCTCCCGTCCCAGAGCCTGAACATCAGCGCTTACACAACAGCATGGAGATGTGCACGTGCTTGGGGCATGCAGTGTGAATTTCACTGCCAGGCAGAGGTGCTGGTGAGGGGGGATAGCTGCCCACCCTCTGGATGTGGGTATCATAAGTTGTGCAGGGATGATTTAAAGCAGTGCTGGCGAACCTAGGGCACGCGTGCCAGAGTGGGCCATTTGTTATCATGGAATGCTGCAAAAGGTTCACCATCACTGACTGAAAGTGCTTTGTGTAGGAGGGGTGGGTTCCACCCACATACTGCCCCTTCTATGGAAGAGCCTTGAGCCTGTGAATGTGGCCCTGGCAGGGCTCCTGGAGTCATTCCGAGTGTTAGCAAGGCACAGTGTAGAGCCAGTGCCACTGAGGCAGAGGAAATAAACAGGAGGCCGCAGACCCCAAGCCTGAGGAGCTGGAGACAGCGCCAAGGAGCACAGGGAAAGGACTTTGGCCGGCAGGGCGTCCTGGGAGGGCCCGCCCGTGCGTGTTTAGATGGCGTTCTTAGCACAGTGGGTAATTGTGCTGAAGTTCAGGGCTGAGGTGACTGTGGGTGAACAAGGGCCCCAGCCGTCCCCCTACATGGACTGGAGAGGCCAGACTGGAGGGGCAGGGGCTCCCCAGGGTGCAGGCTGTGGGGTGGCATCTGGGCTGGCCGCGAAGGGAGATGGAGCCCCACAGCCAAGGCTGCCAGAAAACTCCACGTCCCCAGGCAGACTGGACTCTGTCAGGACCGAAGCAGATGGTTTCAGTGCAAGCATCCCTCGTGTGAAATTCGGGAGTGCTCATGGTAAAAAAGACAATTGCTGTCTTAAATTCAGTTGAACAGGGCATTCTGGCGTTTTTCTATTTGCTGAATCTTGCACCCCATCATGGCAACAGTGGGATGTAGGCCTCCCCTCAGATGGCAGGAGTCACGGGAGAGGCATGGCCAGGACAGATGTCGAGGGCAGCAGGGGTGCTGGATCATGTCAGAGCTGTTGGACAGAGCAGCTGGTGGCAGTGGCTGGGGACACGCTCACCCCGGCTGTGCTGTTGGCGAGGGAAGGCCACGTCCACACGAAGTGGCAATGGCCTGTAGGCGGAGGGAGGCCCAGAGAGGACATGGGGGCTGCATGTCCCTGGACACCTTGACGTGATGCGGGCACAGGGGCACATGCCGGAGCCGTGAGCAGGAGAGGGGCAGGCAAACCTGGAGCCGTCGGGGACTGGCCTGGTCTCTGCATCTTCAGGGTGGTGAGGCAGTGGTCTGCAGGTGACTCCTCCAGGGTCCGGGAGTCTGAGCGGGGTCTCCTCCCCCAGTTATTCCCTGAGTCACCGTGCTGGATGAATAGAAAGCCCCTCGGCTGTGGGTGTGTCCGTGCAGGGCGGGCTTCCTGGTCCCGCATCCAGGGGCTTGTGCTTCTGGTTTGGTGTCCGTGCTGCTCCCCTGGTTCTGCAGGTGGCCACTATCCCCGCTGCCCCCGGGGCCCACCTGCCACTGCCCAGCGTGACTGCTCCACTGCAGGCCATGGCAGTAATTCCTCGCCCTCTGTCTTTCTCCTTTGGATGCTTTTCAGTTTATTTTACTTGTGTGGGGTTGGGAGTGGGAGAGGGGTGGAGAATGCGTGTGTCTTTCTCCTGTTCCGGGGCTGTCGTTTAGTGTACACCAAGCAGCTTGTGCAGCTGTCGTAGCTGCCTCCGAGAGCCTGTGAGTTGGCCATCGGTGGAGCAGCGGCCTGGCTGGGCGGGAGCCTCCTGTCTTTTCATCTTGGCTTCCTGACTCCCGAGGGAGGGTGCTTGGCGCTTTCTGCAGGTTTGACTCCCAGGCGCAGGTCTCCTTCCCAAGGGCGTGTGAGGACGTTCCTCGGGCCCTCTGTCCCTGGGGGCTGTCCCCAGAGGGCCCGAGGGATCATTTCTCCTGCAAAGCCATCGCAGCCGCGTCTGCGGGGTCTCCCATGGCGATTGGTCCACTTGGGACGTCTAGGTCTTCTTACGCAAGGATGTTGCGTGCGTCCCTGTGCGTGTATCCGCCTCCCCCAGCCGTTGTGCAGTGGTCCCAAAGCCGCTCGCGTGTAGAAGAAAGCGCACTTGCCATGTTGACCGCGGCCCTTTTTGTGACTGGCAGTGCCCATCCTGGCACTGCTCCTGCTCAGCCCCCAGTGGCAAGGGGACGCACCTGACACCGCACAGTGTCCGTGCTGACCCGTGATGCCCAAGGCCGCGGCACTGCGTGCTTTCCCACTCAGGATGCTTCAGCTTGGGACAGCAGTAGAGGTAAGTGTCTCATTCCTCTGGAGCTTGAGCCTCGTGACCTCTCATTCCCTCTAACGCCCACTCCACTGTCTTTGCCCTCAGGTCTGGCGCCCGCAGTCCTTTGCCTGCGTGGTGGCCAAACCCCTGATGCTTCTTTGTCTGTCTTGTGCCCACTGTTGATGCCTCCTGGGTTTTCTGTGTTTGTGGTTTCTGTTTCCTCTTTCTAACTCACGAAGTTTTTGGAGGCAAGTTTTTCAGTCTCAGTGGCTCAGGCTCTTTGGCTTTTCCCCCAACATTCATTGCTGGTTTTATTGCACGGTCAGGGGATGGACTGTGGGCCGCGGCCACTGCCTGGCATGTGTCGTGGGCTCCTTCTTGGCCCTGGCAAGTGTTTCCTTTTGTGGATGGCTGGGAGCCATGGGAAGAGCGTGGCATTTTTATGTGCCGATTCCAGTCCTGATGTGAAACTGTACTACTCAGTCTTTTGCTCCTCGTTTACGTTAGGCACACACACTCGGGATCTGTCTGTGCCCTGTCGCTGTGCCCCGTGTGCGGGCGACAAGAGGGGCACTCGCTCGGGATGCCCTGCCAGTCACAGCTGCACAGGACTCTGACAGTGGGGCCTTCCCCGCCCCACTGGTCGCTTTATAATTGTGGGAAAGTTCACAGAACAAGACATAGCAACCTTGCCACCCTAAAGGACACGGCTGGCGGTATTAAACACGTTCGCCTCGTCCAGTCATATCTCCGAGCTCTTCTCATCCTGCAGAGCTGAGGCTCCATCCCTGCTAAATGCACACTCCCAGCCCCCGCCCTGCCGGGCAGTGCCCCTGCTGTGGCCCGACTCTGTCATGCAGAATTCCTCCCTTGGCTGATTTCACTCACCATCATCTCCTCAGATTTCAGCCATGGAGCATGAGTCAGAATTTCCTTCCTTTTGAAGGTCAAATTATATTTCTATCCTAGTCTCTTTCGCATTGCTGGGACAAAATCTCCAACACTCACAACCTAAAGCGGGGGGAGAGGTTTATTTGCGTTCGTAGCTTTAGTCCACGGTCAGCTGGCTCCTACGCAGAAACAGGATGGCAGAGGGGCCTGGCAGAGAAAAAGGTGCTCAACCCATGGCAGCCAGGAAGCAGAGGGAGAAGCAGGCAGCCAAGGACAAGAATTCACTCTTCCAGGCTGCACCCCCAGCGACCACCTCCCAGGCCCGCCTCCTGCCCGTGCCTTCAGCTGAGAGCTGCTCCGTGGATGAAGCCACTGGAGAGCAGAGCACCCCATGATCTCGATCACCTTCCACAGAGGAACTTCCTCGCTGTACCGATCCCACTGTGCGGACCGAGCACGTTGGTTTATTCTCCCAGCCATGCTTCCACCTCTTGGCCCTGGGGTGCTGCTGCTGTGGATGTAGGTGTGCAGCTACTGCTTGAGTCCTTGCTTTCCATTCTCCTGGGTGTTTGACCGGAAGTAGGATTGCAGGTCATATGGGGACTCCACGTGCAAGTGTTTGAAGAGCTACTGTACAGTTTCCCAGAGCATCCACGCTACTTCACATCCCCACCAGCAGTCCACAAGACTTCCACACTTGCTCTTTGCTGTTCTCCTCTGGTTTTGGTTTTGTTTTCCAGAGAAGCCATCCCTGATGGGTGTGAGCTGCCACCCACCGCTCGCAGGTGGGATTAGCGTTGTCAGGGATGATGTTGTGGTGGATCATGTTTAGTCCTGTATCTCTGGTGCTCTAGTGTCCACCTCTTGGATGTTCCACTGCGTCACTTAATCCTTTGGCCTGGTTTGGCATCTGGTCTCTCAAGGATTTGAGGGACACATTCAAGTTGTTTGCTTGAGTCCTGAGCCTGCCCTCAGGGCCTGGCCACCTTGATCAGGCCACTTCCTATCCATGCTGCTCCTGATCGGTGAGATGGAGGTGGCATGAGATCACGTGTCCTGGGACCGTCCCAAGGCTTCCTGAGCCCGCACATGGGAGCTGTATGGGGCCTGGCACAGGGTCCGAGCTCGGCGGGTGATCAGTGTATCTGCTATCTTATTTTCGACAGTCTAGTTTTTAATACTTCCAGGGGACTTCCTGTTTTTTCTCTAAGTCTGTATTTTCTCCTCGCCTCTCTAGTACACAATGTGTTTCTAGTTAAACTTGTGTTTTGTTTTATGACCTAAATAAACATTATTTCTTGGCTTATGGAGTTCAGAAATGAATAGGGTCTGTTGACCATGAGTAGGATTCTGGTGAGTGGCTCTTGTGGGAAGAACCAAGGCTGGAGCAGGTTGTGAGGAACCCTTGTGGGCAGTGGGATCTGCCACCAGGTCGTCAATATGAGCAGAGGTGGGCGTCAGGGAGGCCAGGCTGCTCCGGAGAAGGCCTGGGCAGGACCAGTGCATTCTGGTGGGAGTAGGATGACAAGGACATGAGACAGGACCAAGAGTGTGCCCCAGGGAGCCACAGCCAGCCCAGAGCAGGCACCTGGAAGGGGGAGGAGGAGCACAGGGACAGCGGCCAGAAGCCAGGGGTGTGCTGTCTGCAGGGTGGACAGGAGGGTCAGAGGCAAGCGACAGGAAGGAGAATCCCAGTGGCTTCCTGGGGCAAGCAGCAATTGGGGCAGGAAGAGTGGGGACCCTGGGCCGAGGAGGAGCCGTGCCATCCACCCCGGTGCCACTGCCCCCACACAGCTGGCTGGAGGGTGCTGGCGGGTGGGGTGGATGCCCGGCCTCCGCTGGAGAGGTTGGAGGGAGAGATCTGCAAGGAGAACAGAGCGTCTGGGGCGGGGGCCGGCTGCACGCCTGGAGGAGGTGGGCTTTAGCCAGGCCACTGTGGGGAGAGGGCAGCGCAGGCGATGGGGGCACGTGCTGCAGAGACCGCGGGCAGGGAAGCAGGAGGGGCCGTGCAGAGCCCAGGGACTGCACGCAGGTTCGCCACCCGGTACACCTGTGGCGGCCAGGGCGTGGGCTGGGCAGAGGTCCTGTGCCCACCCAGGACCGCCGAGGGTCTGAAGGAGCCCTGCTGAGGAGAACCCTGCTTCCGGGTCCCCACTGCCCCTCTGGGGCCCTGGGCACTTTCAGCCACCAGAAGAGTCCGCTCTGGTCTTGCTGGGTCCTGTGCCCACCTTCGAAATCTCTGGGAGCGGCACACTGGCTGTGAATAAACAGATGCCTGCCGGGGCCTCTGCACTGTGGGTTATAAAATGTGCACAAAACCTGGCTGCTTTGACGTGAAGGTGGGTACTAACATCAGTCCAAGTCGCTCACATCCTGTCTCCCTCCTGGGGTCTCACCAGGTGAGCCTGGCACCGCTCCACACAGGGCTGCCCTGGAGGCCCATGGGGAAGAGGTGGACGGGGCGTGGTCTCAGCTCACGGGGGCTCCTTCGGGCATCACTCATCCACCACGCAAGGGTCAGTGCACAGGGCTTCCGAGCTGGTGCCCGCCCCTCACTGGGCACCGATCAGCATCTCGTGGGACGCTCCTGTGTCTCAGAGCCTCCAGCTGCAGTCAGGTGTGGTGCAGATTCTGCCCGGCTTGCGTGTCTGCCATGCCTGCTGGGCCCAGACCCCGGGCCCAGGCCTCGCTGCGCCACCCAGGCTTGTGGGGTGCCTTCCTTTCCCCCGCCCAGCTGTGCTCAGCACCTCAGGTAGTGCAGCTCTGCGGAAGTCCTGTCCTGACACACACTGGGCGGAAGGCTCCCCGGGCCGAGGGCGGCAGAGCAGGGTCCCACGGTGGGGAGTGGCAGGTGCTGGCCCCCCCAGGCAGTTCCCAGCACACCCCTGGCCTCTCCTCCTCTGGTGGGGCTGCCCAAGGGGCACAGTGTGCCCAGCATAGGTAGCCAGGCTCTGAACAGGGACTGTGAGGCCCTCACCCCAGCTGCCCCCAGATGGGCTGTGCGGCCTGGGCCTGGTGCACAGGGGCAGAGCCCAAGGCCCTCTTGCCAACCGTGTCCACCGAGCCAGTGGTGCGCTCTGGCAGGAGGGGATTTTGACCTCCTGCGATGCACCAGTTCACAGGTCCTCTGATCGCGTGTGTTCACCAAGGTCAGAGGGCAGAACTCGGCTCGTTTGCCAGCTTAGGTTATAACCAGCAAATGCCCGGCCACTGGCCCGGCAGAGCGGGCCCAGGATCCCCTCCTTCATCGCTGCCTGGGACGGGGATGGTTCCCTCCCAGACTCGAGGGAGCCGCTTGGTGGCCTTGTGGCTTAGCAGTCGGGTGCAGAGGCTGCGACCTGGGCTGGGTCCCAGCAGGTTTTTCTCCCCACCGTGGTCTCCATGTCTGAAGGTGAAGGGAGAGCAGCCAGGGCCCGGTGTGGAGATGCCGGCGCCTGTGGCCATCGTGACAGTTTCAGGTCATCACCAGTAGCAGAAGTACGACCAGGGCATCCTGGCAGGGCCTTGGCAGAGACTCAGGGATGGGGAGCCCCGCCTGGAGCTCTGGAAGCCCGTTGGGGACTGCCCCAAGGCCCTGTCCTCCTGGCGCTCACAGGCGGCTCCAGGGTGGGCAGGCTGGGCCTAGGGGCCAGAAGGGAGGAGGCAGGCAGGGGACGCCCCGCTCCTCTCTGTTGCAGCCCATCAGCTCTCCCTGGTCACCACCTGCCAGGACGCCCGCTACGGTGCCCGACTCAAGGAGACCTGCCTCATCCGCTTCCAGCAGGACATGGAGGCCATGGGGAGGACCCTGTGGTGTGACTGGGGCAAGACCTCTGGGTGAGTCCTGAAACCCGGGAGGGCGGGACGTGGCCACCTGGGTGCTGTGGCAGCAAGTGAGCGTGGCCTGGATGACAACACAGGTGGCCTGGGGGTCTGGAACAGCGAGAAATAGGGGGTCCGAGTAGGCTGGGGACACCCAGGGCCATCCCAGTACAGGTGTCTGGGGACAGCTGAGTCCACCCCATGACAGAGAGGTTCCCGTGGCCAGGCCAAGGCTGACGACTCCTGCGGGGCTCAGAGCTGTGAGCCAGGTCGCTCCTGGAGTGGTGGCCGAGGCCCAGCTGAGCCCTGACCATCCTGCCAGGCCCCCCTGCCCGAAGTGCCGTCTTCCACTTTCAGGGCTCCCTGCTGGCTCCAGGGCCCAGGATCCTCCCCACTGGGCCAGGCTCCTCCACCTTGGAGATGACTTTCTAAGCCCCGCTGCCACTTCAGTGTGGAGGCCCAGTGGCAGGGTCCCCGGGCAGGGTCTGTGTGCGGGACCACAGCACACAACACAGAGCAGGTGCGCAGTCCTGGTGCCCAAGGCGAGAGAGGACCGGAGGCCCTGGGGATGGCAGTGGGAGCCAGGCCAGGGAGGGTGGCCGAGGGGCCTCCTCGGGGAAGTGGGCCAGTGTCACCACAAAGCACACACTTGGCTTCATGCCTCCCTGGGGTCTAGAACTCGCCTAGCTCCTGGCAGGCGCTGGGCAAGCTCTGTGGGTAAACGCCCCTCCCCAGGGGGCGCAGGTTGGAGGGGCATGGGGTGAGGGTACTGAGTCTCCCACATGCGGGGTCCGGGAGGTGAGGCCACGTGGCACTGCTGAGCCTGGGTTCTGGCCTCTCCCTGCCCACAGAGCCCAGCCTCTGCAGTGGCCCACGCTCTCCCTGAGCAGGTGGACAAGCACCCACTGTCCACCCCTCCAGCCGTCTTGTTCATCTCGGGGGTCCGCTGCTCCCAGCAGTCCGCTCAGTGCACAGCTATGGAAGTGAATCTCTACCTCGGGAATGAAGTCGGGCAGGCACAGTGCTGCCAGGGTGCAGGGCTGCAGTTGATTCCTCAGACCCCAGCTGCACACCCTCTGCTCCAGCTCAGGGTGCAGAGCAGCCTTGAGAGATGCGGCTGAAGCCCAGGCCCCACAGCTGGGGACCCAGGACCCCTGACGGGACATAGTCCCAGAGATCTCGTGGAACCCACCTAGGCCCTCACCCTCGTCTTGATGTGCTGCACCCCAGGCCTCTTCGAAGCCACAGATCTCATGTTCTGAGCTAGTAGAGTGCTGGAAATGAAGAGGGAACAGGTTGTGAAAAACAACAGAACAGCCTGTTCTTCAAGCTAATTGGCCTTGTGCCTCGGCTGAGGAGTTTGTACTTACATTAAAGGGTGCGTTTATTGCAGCCCAGGGAAAAGCAGCAGGGCCCTGGGGAAGCACAGGCCGCCTCTCTGGTGTGGTGATCATTGATTTGTGCACGTTTTTGGAAGCTGCGGTGATAGAGGGAGCTTTGCAGCCCTGCAGGCACTTCCGGGAGTGAGGGTCAGCTGTCATCCACAGGGCTCATACACCAGGGTTGGACTCACAGAAGCAGGAGAGCCCCTAAGAGCAGTGCACCTTGAGAGAAAATCAGAACTTAGGGACCAGGCAGGGCTGGTCCCATGGCACCCGGCAAGTCAGCCTGCCGGCCCTGAGGCCCCAGAGATGCCCGCATCCTATCCTGGCCCCCGAGAGCCCGCTGCCTTGTACAGTGGAGGGGGCTAAGCTTCAGGGGGCCCTGCAGGCGCCAGGCAGGTGGCTCTGACACAGGAGCTTGTTCTGGACTCCCGATGTCTCGGCCCTGCACTCAGCCCGACACTGTACTGTGTCCTCGCCATGCACCTGGCCTGGTTTGAACCTGTTCTTTCCGGCACCATGAGATGTCCCAGGCCTCTTCCTGCCGCAGCCCTCAGCCAGCCGTTTCTCCTGGGGCCCCCAGCTGCTTCTGCGACCTAATGGAATTTAGGAGCCAAGATGTAGATAGTCGCATCGCACACACCCGGAATTTGGCCATGGGCCCGAAGAAGGGTCCACCCCTCTCTAACCGCAGTCCTGGGAATGGCGGAGGCACAATATTCACTTCAAGAGCTGGCTCCCATGATGGTGAGGGCCGGTGGGTGCCATGACAGAAAGGGCCGGCAGGCTAAGGACTGCAGGTCAACTGGCTGAAGATATCCCCCAGTCTCCACAGCTCCCAGAGCCATGTTCCAGGGAGCAGGGGGGTCCCAGAACACAGCCAAGTTGACACAAGACCAAGTGTCACAGCCAGGTGTGGGGTGCACACCAGGAATCCCAGCACTCTGGAGGCTGAGGCAGGAGGATCACAAGTTCCAGCCCCGCCTGGGCACCTTAGTGACTTAGGGAGACCCTGCCTCAAATTAAGAAAGACGCAGCCCCAGGCGAGGGCACCTGCAGTGCGGTCGGGCAGGTAGCACCCTGCCAGCCCCCAGTACCTGGGGGCAGCCTTGTCAGCCTGTCTGCATTTCCCCCGTTACTAATGGATATGAGCATCGTTCACATGTCGAAGGGCTCTTCTTCTATCTTTTTGTGAATTGTTCATATTTCTCCCATTTTTTATCACATTTCTGGGATTTTTCAAGAGCTTCTTTTATGTTAAAAAGACATGGAGAGAGGGCCAGGGATTTAGCTCAGTAGTTCTGCCACCTGCCTGGCAACCACAAGGTCCTGAGTTCGATCCCCAGTATCAAAAGAAAAAGACGTGAGGCCTTTTTCTCTAATATTCACTGTTAGATATTTTCTCCTGGCTTGTCAGGCATCTTCTGACTTTTATTGCAACTTTTTTTTTCTTTTTTTGGTGTTGAAGCTTGAACCCAGGGCCTTCACACTGAGCTATATCCTCATCCCTGTTTTTACTTTTAGTTTTTGAAACAGGGTTTCTCTAAGTCACTAAGGTGCCCAGGCTGGGCTGGAATTTGTGATCCTCCTGCCTCACCCTCCCAGAGTGCTGGGATTCTAAGTGAGGACTCCACACCTGGCTCAGTGTTTTTACTGCAGATGTAATCACACCTGGCCTCGGGGCCTTTGCCCCACACAGGCCTAAGGAGGGCTCGCTGTGCTCTTCCTGGCCTGCACAGCTCAGCGGCTGTGCCCGAGCTCGATCTGGCTGAGCGTGGACGAGACACCCGTCTCATGTACTGAAAAGCCCATCTTTGCCCCCAGCGACTTCATCCTGTCACAGAGCCAGCCCCTTGCTCTCTGCCCGGCCTCCTGCAGGTTGCCCTCCCACACCTCTGCCCACTCTGTACTCCTGGTTCCCCCTCCAGAGCCTCCACGGACACCGTCGTTCCTCCCCCACCCCAGGGTGGATCAAAGCTGGCCTTTGCTGAGCACTCAGTGTGTGATAGGCTTTGTGGGCGCTGCTTGATAGCCACCTCGTGACGTGAGCAGTGACCTGGGGACGGCAGAGGGGCTCCCGTTTCCTGCTGTGTCTCAGGCACGTGGCTGCTCACACCAGCTCCGTCCTGGCGCCTGGGGAGGTGCAGAGCACCTGCCTTCATGTGGGAGGCCACGTCCACGTGCACTGAGGGACCACACCTGGCACCTGGGCCCCCTGAGCAGGGCGTCTGGGCAGGACGAGCTGGTCCAGATAACTGGGCAGGAGAAGAGGACAGTGGGGGCAGAGGGCCAGGCCGTGTGTGGCAGGGAGCCGTCACCAGTCGAGGTTGTGAAGCGCGGTGTCTCATGGGAGTGGGCTCCGAGATGAGGCCGGACCCGGGTGAGCCTCAGTTTCCCCCATCCCAAGCAGTGCCGAGAGCCAGGCTGCAGGACTGGGCCAGGTTGGTGATGGGGCGGAGGACTCGGGCACTGGGAAGGGCCCCTCTGCCAGCCAAGTGTCACTGAGGGTCGCCACTGGGACGAAGGCGAAATCCAGCAAGCTCAGCCGGGCAGCCCCTGGGGTTGGGTGTCCGGGACAAGGCAGTGGCCTCAGTACCAGAGCAACCAAATGTGGGCCGCCCAAGGTCACCATTGTGCCGGAGCCCGGCCAGGCCTGCAAGTGGCTCTGGAGGAGGCAGAGGGACAGCTTCCAAACCTCTAAAACTGGAGAAGACTCCAGTTTCACAGCAGCTGCATGTGGAAGGGACTCACCTTCCACAAGTGATGGGGACAGATGTGAGCGCAGCCTTTTGTAGAACACAGAACACAGGGGAGCCCTGGGGACACTGGTGCCAGACAGCTCCCAGTGGCCAGCCTGGCGGCCTGAGTCTCGGGTCCAAGCAGACATCGAGGGGGCCCTGGTCCGGGGAATGGGGTTATTTAAAAGCTGCCTAGCGGGCTGGGTGGAGCTCAAGGGGAGAACAAGCACCTGCCTAGCTCACACCAGGCCATGGGCTTCATCCCCAGCACCACAGGTGTCCCTGCTCGGAGGAGGATCCCAGGTGAAGCCCGGGCTGTTTTCAGCATTGGGGCCCCTTCTGGCCAGAGGGCCGTGGGTGTTCTTGTGTCCCTGGCCTCGGACCCTGGCCTGCTCAGATCGTGCAGCTCCAAGATGCAGAAAGCAGTGAGCGCTTGGCCCTAACTGCCAGTTCCCCAGGGCTCTCTGCCAGCTCTTGACCTTGCCCGGCCGGCCGGCCCCAGGTGACCTTCCACTCCCTCAAATGTCAGGGGAGTCCCCGGGTCAGCAGAAGGTTATCTCATCACACTCCCCTCCGGTAGCAGGGTCTCCAGCACTCCGAGATGCTGGAGGAAGTCGCAGCTTGTTTCTTTTTAACTTCAGCTTCTAGCTGATACATCAAAACAGGGAAATGGATGTTTGATGCGCAGATACACTGCAGGGTTTAATTCAGGTGAGTGTCTGTCTTAGATGTTTATGGTGAAAACAGCTCCTTTGCCCCATCCTTCCCCGGCCTCGGCTCCCATCCAGCCCTGACTCGGGGCCCAGCCCGAGGCCTTTCCCAGCAGCCTCAGCCTCTCAACCCTGCTCCCCTCTGTCTCTGAGATCCCGCTGTGGACTCCAAGCGACGATGTCACGTGGCGTGGCTCCCTGCACCTGGCCCACTTCGCCATCTCCCGCTCCATCCTGGTCTCGGTCACATGGTCTTTGTCCACTCACCTGGGACCAGCGCTTAGGTCATTTCCGATTCTCGGTCTCGGGTACAATGCCGGTGTCCTGTGCCTTCCACATTCCACTCCCATTTCCCAGGAAACTGGGAACAGGGTTGTTGGACCGCGTGGTACTGGTAGCTTCAGTCTTCTGAGGAAAGTGGGTTTTTTCCCTTTTTCTTTGTTCTTTGGGGAGGGCGTGGGTGGGGATTGAGCCCCAGGCCCTTGCACTGAGCTACATCTTGACAACTTTTTTTTTTTAAATTTTGAGACAGGGTCTCACTAGATTGCTGAGTTGCCCGGGCTGGGCTAAAACATGTGACCCTCCTGCCTCAGCCTCCCAGAGGGCTGGGATGACAGGCAGGAAAGTGGCTTGTTTTAAAGTAACTACCGATGAGATTTTTCTCATCTAGATGAGCTATGCTGAGTGATGAAGAGGGAAGGGGCCATCTGTGCTCCTTCCCTCCTGTACAGTGTCGTGGGTCGGGACTGATGTCAACAGCGGGAGGTGCCAGGGACAGGGCTGCAGTCAGGGCATTGTCAGCGCAGAGCTGCCCAGACAGAACTCAACGTGACTCCGCTCCCTGAGGCGCTGCCTCCTCTCTGTCCCACGGGACTGCCCGCCAGCCTGGCCCTGAGGCTGCCCAGTGTGTGGCGGGGTGTTGAGGAGTCAGAGCGCCTTGGGCCACACATTCCCCTCGCTGCTGAGCCGGGGACACAGGCTCTTTTGTGTGTTCCGGTAAAACAGTCAAGTCAGGAAATTCTCCAGCTCTCGGTGACAAAGCCGGAACAGCTGCCTGTGTTTTGAATTCCAACAGGAACTGCAAGGGCAGCCTCTCCGGGGTCCTGAGGACCCTGGGCCGTGGGCATGTCGTCCTCCCTGGGTCTCGGAGCGGGGCTGTCCCCCGGGTCCCTCCTGCCCAGCCAGGGGCTTTCAGAGCGAGGTCTGGCCTGCCTCTGTCCCCTCGTGGGTCCCTGTGGCATCTGCTCTTGAACCTGCCACAGACAAAGCCCTTGGGCTGCATTTGTGCCCTGCCTGGTGGCAGGGGACGGGGGCAGGCTCCATGGAAGCCCCAGGCAGTGGGGCAGGAGAGCCTCGCCCAGCTCTCCAGGATGAGCTCCGTGTCCCCACCCAAAGGCAGGACTGTGCGAGGTCCGGAGTCATCTGGGCCCTTAGCAGGACTGTGCTGTGGGGCGGCGCCTGGTGGGAGAGCAAGGTGGGGCTAGTCGGCCTGTGTGCCCACCCCGGGCTCTGGAGCGGAGGGAGCAGGGGGCAGAGGACCCAGCCGTCCACAGCCAACCCTGCAGGGGCGGGGGGAGACTGGTGCCTCAGGGCCCTGGCACGTGCCCCGCCTGCTGGCTGCCACCAGCCAGAGCAGTGGCTTCCTCTGATGGGAGCTTGGGGCAGGAGGCCCTGCAGGCCACAGCAGGGTGGCTCACTGAACCCCATGTGCCTGGCCCAGATCCCAGAGGGTCTGTGGATGCCCGTCCCCTGGGCTGAGGGTCCCAGATGGGGGATCCCCACTCCCCTTCTCAGGAAGCTCCCAGAGAAATGCACCATGGGGAGCTGGAGGCCAGGGGCTGGAGAGGGGACCCTGGTGGTCCTCAGCTGCCCCTTAGCCAGGGCTCCGAGTCCTGCCAGGGAGGACCCACTTCCCTGGATGGGTGATGGCAGCCTGGGCTGTGGCACTGCACCTCCTGTGAGATCTGCTTCCATCCGGTGATGCAGTGCCCTGTTTTGAAATCGCCTCGGTTTGGGGATGCACTCAGCTTTTGTGCCAGAGCCTGGAAGGTCACACACGGGGTGACGCTGAGCAGAGCGCAGCCCGAGCCAAAGGGGAGCAGGTGGCCTGCGTCTTCCGCCCCTGCCTTCCCCCGACACGGTGCTGTGACAGTCACCCCCACCTGGGCCTGCTCCAGCCTCCAGGCTGTGCTGAGTGAGGCACTCTGCTTCCCCAAGGACCTGCTCGGCCTGGACTCCCTGAGCTGCATCTCAGGAGCCTCCTGGGGCTGCACCTATGTGTTGTAGGTGGCGCTGGCGTTTGGGAGTGGGGCAGTAGCTGAAGTCCCTTCCTGACTTATCTTCACCCCAGCACACACAGGCCTGTGGCCCCTTGGGACAGCCAGCTCCCCTCTGCATTTTTTTTTTTTTTTGGTACCGGGGATCAAACTTGGGACCTTGTGCTTACCAGGCAGGCAGCAGAACCACTGAGCTAAACCCCCGGCCCCCTCTCCATTTTTTGTTTGTTTCGGAAAGGGTCTCACTGAGTTGCCCAGGCTGCCCTCAACTGGTGACCCTCCTGCGTCAGCCTCCCAGGCAGCTGTGATTTCAGGAGCACCACTGTGCCCAGTTCTCCCATGCAAGTTTTGAGGACACCTTTCTCCCAAGGGCCTTTTGGGGCCTTCAGCACAAGGTGTCCGGCAGGACTCACTCAAAGAATTCCTCTGGTGTGAGTCTCTTCTTCCAACTTCTTGTCTCATCCATGTAGTACCTGCCTTCTTAAAAATGGACTCCTTCTGAGTAGACCACACTTCGGGCCAGGCAGAGGCAGCCCAGCTTTGCCGCCACACTGGCAATGCTCAGGTGCCAGGACTTTCTTAACCCCACTCATGTTGCTGCAGCCAGAACCTTCCTGGTGCTCATAGCCCTCTCCTCTTCCCTCCTCTTCCTGTTCCCTCCTGTTCCCTCGCCCTCAGTTTCTCTTCCCTCTCCTCCTCCCACTCCCATTCCCCCCATGGCGTGGGGTCCCCTTGCTGTCGGCCCCCTCGTCCGTGGGCCCCTGGCACTGACAGTGCGGGCTCACAACGGGCGCCCGGTTGCCCTTTAAGGCATCTCACTGAATCACAGCTCTGCCAGCAGTGTGAGCACGAGAGGACCTCAGCCTTCCTCCTTTGTGCTTGGAGTCGTTGGGTAGTTTTGGTTAGTTATTTCTTTCATTGATTACATCTTCTTATAGCCCACGTTTGCAGTGCATAATGATCACATCCATCGTGGGGATTTGTGCGAGGAGAGCACGCATCTTCGTGGGTTTGCGTCCCTTCCCTCCCTCCCACTCTTGGCCCCTTTCCCTTTTGAAAAAGCTCTGTTTCCATTTTTTTCTTCAATTCTGTCCTTCTAAATTCTTTACAAGACTTTTTAAAAGCAATTTTAAGTTTCCAGCAAAATCGAGAGGAAGGCACAAAGATTTTCCATATACCCACTGGAGGTGTTTTGGTTTGGTTTGGTTTTTTGAGACAGGGTCTCACTATGCAGTTCAGGCTGGCCTTGAACTCACTGTGTGGCCCAGGCTGGCCTCAGACTCTTGGTGATCCTCCTGCCTCAGCCTCCCCAGTGCTGGGATCACAGGCACACACCACCCACCGGCTTTGGAGGTGTTTTTAATCTTTTGAAAAGGACATCAGCTCAGCTCTTTGTCTCGTGCTCCTCCCAGCCCTCAAGGTTATGACCCTGCCACTCTCCGACAACGAAGATGTTTAGGCTCCCGTGTTCCCCGTGCCTTCTGTCCCTGCTGTGACAGTCAAGCGCCCCCTGCAGCATCCGCTGCTGTTTCTCTTTGGATGCCCTGGGCTTCCTAAGGCAGTGGGTAGTTGCAGAAGACCAGAATGAAAACTTACCTCCGGGGGGCGGGGCGCTGTGTCCGGAATCCTCCTCTTCCCTCAGCCTCCTTCCTCTTCCCATCT
Source organism: Heterocephalus glaber (assembly GCF_000247695.1). The sequence continues at coordinate 3,188,437 of NW_004624847.1, forward strand.
CCCAGAGCCCCACCTCCCTGTTTCCCGTCATCCTTTATTTTGCTCTTTAAGTTATCTATCCTCTGGTTTCTCACATAAGAGAAACCACGCTGTATTTAACTTTCGTGTCTGGTTTATTTCCTTCCTGCGTGCATTCGAGTCTATTTCAGTTCATTTTCACTTATGTTTTGGGGCCATTTCACACCATTTAAGTCACCATGTATTCATAAGGTTTACTGTAATTCAGAAAGCTTCTCTTGTATATTGTATTTTCGTAATATTTTGCATTGTTTTGCTTTCTTTGGGATATTTTCTGCCCATTTTTCCAAAAGAATTTAAGAACCATGTGGCCAACGCCCACGGGTGTCGCTGCAGCTGTCACTGGGAGGTTGCTTGCTGTCCTGCCCCAGGGAAGCCACTGGGAATCCTCCCTGGAAGCAGCCCTCAGATAAAAGGGTTCCCTGGGCCCCTGCAGCTGTTGACCAGGAAGAAAGGATGGGGCAGGGGTGACCAGCAGAGGGCTGGGGGGACCTGCGGAGAGCAGGGCCGGGAGCACCTCTCCTAGGGGACTTCCAGGAAGGCAGCCTGTGGGCCCAACCGAGCTGCCTCTGGCCTTCAGCAGCTGGCAGAAAAGCCCTCCCGGCCACACGTGGGCTCCCAGTGGGACCCAGGCCTACAGCCCTGCCTGTGGCTTTAGGCTGTGGGCGGCCATCCTCCCCGGGAGATCAGGGTGGGGTTTGCCCCTTGGCCATCCGCAGTTTCCTTCTTCTGTTCCTGTAGTCAGGTTTTAGGATCCGGGTCACACTTGCCTGAGGGACACAGGTGCCAGCCCCAACCGCTGAGAAGCTGTTTGTGCCATGAGATTTACTTACACCCTGGGTGTTTGAGTCAGTGAGTCCAGAGAACCACAAGATCCCAGTGTGTAGGGATTTTCTTCTCCAGTTTGTTTTGCTTTTACTTCTGGGGGATTTAGCTCAGTGGTTTCGCTGCCTGCCTCGCAAGCACAAGGACCCAAGTTCGATCCCCAGTACCAAAAAAACCAAAAAAAAAGAAACCCAGGGCTTGCTAAATTGCCTAGGCTGGCCTCAGAGTGTAATCCTCCTGCCTCAGCCTCCCCAGTCACTGGGATTATAAGCATGCGCCACCGAAAACAAATTATCCTGATGATGTCTTGTTTTGTGTTTGTATTTCATCTGTGTTTATTTGTTCCATAGACTTCAGATTTGTTAGCTTACTAAAACAGAATGACATAATATTTTTAAATGTTTAATAACCTATATAGATTCAAGTGTAAGCCTTATCTTTGTTTTATCTAGGTTTTCCTCATTTTCTTTGTTTAGATGCCACCTCGCTTATCAAAAGGAACTGAGGAAGCTCATTCCTTCAATAATAGCATGTGCGCAGTTCATCATTTTCAAACAACAGGCTGATTTTACATCTTACTGCAATTTTGGGGCTCTAGGCTCTATCATTTGCTTTCCCTAAGATTCACTTATTTCCTATGATTTAATTTAGATGTTTAGGACATTTCTTTTACTTCCTGACCTAACAAAGGCCGTCCATGCTGTGATGTTCTTCTCTAAGGGCTTCTCTCTCACTGCCGTGGGTTTGAAATGTCAGCGCCTCCCCTCGTGACTCCTGTATAAGCGTTTCCCTTGCTGTGCTTGCTCAGCTTCGTCACTGTTAAGAGCCTTTGTGTCCATAGCAAGCGTATCTTAACCCTCACAGGTTCTGTTTGTTTTAAACTCTTCAGGTAAGGAGAGAATGCATCATGGATAATTGTGGCTTTCGGATTTTCATGAGGTTTTCCTGGAGCCCTAGTTCTGGTGGGCTTTGGTTAACACAGTGAATCCATGCTCGAAAAGGAAGCATGCTCTGTTTGTCGTCTCTGACTCCCAGCAGAACGCCCACTGATTCTACATCGCTGTGCCCGTGGTCCCTTTACGTGTGTCCCAATTCTCATCTGCGTGTGATAATGAAGCATTAAGAGTTTTATTTTAGCCATCTTCATTGTTGCTGCTTTTGTTTCTGGCAGGTATTTAACTATGTATCTTGCTCCTTGCGAAGCATTTCAGACCGGTGTACTTATGCTGGGTCAGCCATACCACTTAGGCCTCTCCTTGCCATTTACAAGTTTGGCTATAAACCATGCTTCGTCTCACGTTAGCCCTGAAAGCCCAGCGTCCAGCTGCTTGACACTTGCTCTTGTTCCTCTGCCTGTATGTTTCTGGTTTAATTATCACTCTTGCAAACAGTTTCCTGCCTGATTTCTGAGTCCAGACAGTTGGTGAGCCTCTTATGGGAGGACTTTCTGTGGCGTCTGCCTCCCACGTTCTCTCCTCACCCTCCCCGTTCGTGGTCTTTTTGATCATCTTGTTCCTACACTGATTTTTTCCTCTTCTCTCCATTGTTGAAACATGTTTTCTTCAGTGAGACTGAGGTATCGGCAAGCCGTGCTTCACCCAGCCAGCCGCGAAGTGTGGACAGACAGACACTGTTGTCCTCCTCGTCAGACCTACCATCAGCCTCCGCTCTGGGGCTCTGCTCCCCTCTCTCCGCTTCCCTCTCCCACTGCTCTGAAACCACCTTCCTCTGTGCCCTGGCTCATCTGGCTCTGGCCTTTCTTTGTTTTTGGTACCGGGGATTGAACTCGGGACCTTGTGCTTGTGAGGCAGGCAGCGGCCCCACTAAGCTAAATCCCCTGATTTTGCGCAGTGCCCTTCTCTGATGGCCGGCTCTGCCCGCTCACCAGCGTTGGCCCTGGCTCTCTCACCTTCACAGACAGTGGTTAACTCAAGCACGCAGTCTGTGACCGCACCACTGGGGCCTTCCGCGTGCAGCTTTTCGGCCCAGGCCATTCTCTGAAGCACTGTTTATCCTGGAAGAGCCGCGTGACTGAGAGCTGCAGAAGCTGCGCTCCCTAAGGGGCTTTCAGCGGCCTCTGCGGGGAACAGCTTGGCACGCAGGACAGCAAACCCGCAAAGAGCAGAGGCTGGCTGGGCCTCACCCTGTCCTTAAACCCCCTGGGGCTGGCGGCCCTGGCTCCGGGTTCTTTTGTCAGCAGGGATGGCAGTGATGGTGATTGACTTTTTTTTCTTCTTTTTGCAGTGCTGAGAATCAAACCCAGGGCCTTACGTACGCTAAGCAAGCGCCCTACCACTGAGCTGCATCCCAGCTCTTTTATTTGTTTTCTGTTTGAGACAGGGTCTTACTGTATTGCCCAGGCTCTCCTTGAGTGTGTGATCCCCCTGCCTCGGCCTCTTGAGTACCTGAGATCCCATGAGATCACAGGCATGTGCCACCACACCTGTCTCCCTGTCTCTCTCTCCCCCTCTACTCTGCCCTCCTCCTTTCTGGCATGGCTGCTGGCAGCATGGCTTCCAGTCTCAGATGTTCGTGACGCTTGCGTGATGGTGGCCTCATTCACCATGGGCTGTCACATGCATGTGGTTCCTGTCCCACCACCAGCTGGACTCTGCACGCGGCTCTCACCCTGCGCCCTGTAGGAGGACCTCATGCAGAGTCCAGTCCTCTATCAGTGGGGAACGCTTCCCGGCCCTGGCCATCAGCAGCTGTCCTCCCAGGTAGCTCCCAGACCCGTTTCTATGCTCTACCCCTTCCTCTCCCTAAGCACCTCTGGGTACGATGCTGGGCGGATGCAGTTGACACCGTCACGCTGCGGTGGGGTGATGTCTCCTGCACCCCAAGGTAATGGGCAGATTAGCCCCCTCCCCAGGAAGCCAACTTTCCGGCCTTGTGGGGCCGAGGGCGACCGTGCAGGGAAAGGAAGGAGGAGCCCCCAGTGTCCGGCCGGGTGACAGTAGCTCGCGTGTCCGCAGAGGCTGGGCAAGGTATGACCAGGCCCCCGGGATGGAGGCCTCCTCTGTCAGGCCTGGGCACCTTGACCCTGGAGGGCTTCAGAACCCAGACTCGGGATTCTGCTGGCCACTGAGGCCCTTGCAGGACAGAGTCCCCTCCGGCCTCCTGGAGCCCAGACCCCCAAACCTCTGCCTCGGGAGCTCCCACCCATCCCCGGGGCTGCCCCTGACAGCAGGGGGAGACGGCCCCTCTAGCTTTGTCCATTGTCTGGGTACAGAGAAGCCACGGCTACCCTGCCCCCACGCCACTTCCCGTCTCCCTGCGCCTGCCATCCCCATCATGGTTCCTGGAGCAGGCACTGTGGGCTTCTGCCTCAGTTTCCCAGTTGTCATTTCGGCTCTTGGCAACTGCTGCTTCGTGCCCTGTCCCCTCCTGGCTGGGCCTGTAGCATGGAGCAGGCCCGGCCCAGGTCCTGTCTCTGCCCCTCTTGTCAAATGGCATCCTGCACAGCTGCTGACACCAGTGTGGCCCCGTGTGGCCCGGACCCCAAGGCAGGCTCTCCCACAGGCATCTCATCGACCCTGAGTGAGGCTGATGGGAGGCTGAGCGGTGCCCGAGCCTTGGGCTCCATCAAAGGTGGAGGTGCACAGGTGGGGTGAGTGGCTTTCTGTCCCCACAGGCGTCCCCACGCTCCAAGCATGACTGGGTGGCTACAGGGCTGGCAGAGGCGGCCGGGCCCGCCTGGGCTGGCACAAGGGCTGGGGGGACATGGGGTGGGCCCTGATGCGGGGGCCCTGCAGGGAGAGAAGGGGGATGGCTCGAGGGCTGGGGACCCCAGCAGAGGGTCCCTGGGGCCTGGTGACCTCGGGGAGCGCGGAGAGAGCCACGCTTGGGGACGGCCGGCCTGATGCGGGACCGAGGGTGGGCGGAGGGAAGAGTTTCTCCCTTCCACCCTCCAGTGTCACTGCACGAGGACAATGTTGCCAGGGTGACAGCATCCAAATATAGGGTCCCGGCTGTCATGCCTAGTCCTGGGCCTTGGACCCATGCCACGACCGTGTCCCAGGAGCCCGGAAGCTCTTAGCCTGGCAGGCCTGAGTTCCTGTCAGACTCACAGCTGAGCCCCAGGTTGCCGGCCCCTCTCTAGACCCGGGTGGGCCCTGGGGCTGCAGCGAAGCCGTGGGGGTCTCGTATGCTGCACCTCTGTGCCCCGCCCCCTGCCTATGTTCTCCGCCCCAGGGGCCAGGATCGCTTTGGCCCGAGCGGCACAGGGCGGCCTGCCCCTTTCCCCGGGCTCCCGCTGCACTTCGAGCCTGCACCCTCTCCGGGCCTGGGGTGGGCTCTGCCTGGGCCCGTCCTCGGAGGCGCCGTCCCCGTGGGTAGCCTGGCGCAGCAGTGGGGACTGAGCCTGTGCAGCACGTGCAGCCTGGGCTGAATTTGGAAACTGCCAGCTTCCTCCCTGCGTGGACAGAGGCGCCTGTGCTGCCCGGCCTGGAGCAGGGGCGAGGGAGAGGGAAGGAAGGGGTGAGGTGCTGGGGCGAGCCCAAAGTGGAGGACAGGCCAGCCCAGGGCACAGGAGGCGTCTCCACCATAGAGGTCACAGGTGTCTTTCGGTCCCTTGTGGCTGCCCCTACCTGACCCTGGGCATCCTCTCCCCAAGCCTTTGTGGCCTCGGAGCCCAGAGCTCCTGCCTCCTGCAGGTGTGCGGGCTGTGAGCCACAGCCTCCCTGGGCCCCGCCAGCACCGGTGGAGGGGACTAGGCCTCAGTGGACAGTGCGGCCACCCAGCTGTGCCTTCATCTCCAGAAACACAGGAAGGAGCCTGCGTCCCTCTGGTGGCAGCGGTCACCTTGCTTGGCGCCCGCCTCTCTGTAAAGGGTGGGAGCTGTGATTTCAGGGCATGGACCCTGTGGGTCTCCCTCGCCTCTCCCTGATGGACAGGCAGGGCCCAAGTGGTGCCTCTAGCCCAAGGACACACGGCCCTCAGGACCACGTCCCACACAGGCCCAGCCAAGGCCAAGGCTGGTGTCCATCCCCTGCCCCTCTGTGTGCTTGCAAGGAGGCAGCACCAGGATCCAGGGACAGCCAGAGGGGAGGTGGACAGCAGGCAGTAGCTGCACTGGGGCAGGGGCACCGTGGGGCCCCAGAGGACATGGCTGGGGCTGAACCCCCAAAGTGTGAGCAGGGTCCATGGAGGAAGCAGCAGATCCAAAGGCCCAGGGAGGGTTCCAGCCGGCTGGGCCAAGCCATGGGCAGCAGACCAGGAGGGTCAGGAGGCCCCTGCCAGGTCACGGGTGCCCCTGCCCTGCGGGCTCACAGGAGGGCCAGTGGTGGTACAGCTGGTGTACCTGGGTCAGTCTGTCCCCAAAAGGCTTTGTGGGAGGAGCAGGTCCCCAGGCACAGGCTCAGTGCTGGCCAGGGTGTGGCCCAGCTCTGGGGAAGCCTGACTGGGTGCAGAGTGTCCCTGTGGCTGGCCTTTCCCAGCCTCTGCACCCCGGATCCCACTTCAGAGCCATCCCCTGTCACGGGAGCCCGGGGCTCCCAGGCCACATGCCTGCGAGAAGCAAAGCGGCCTGTGAGGACTCGGGCGGCCCTGAGGTGGGTGGGCTCCTCGTGCCCAGCCAGTCCTGGCACCCGCCCACCAGTAAGGCCAGCCGGGCTGGGACTGGTGCTCCACAAGCAGAGGAAGTGCGCGGCAGCCGCAGCTGCCTGATGCAGAAAGGTCCCTGCGTCTATCTTCGGAACCTTGGGTGGGAGCTGCCGGGGAGAAGACAGACCCGACCCTCCAGATGAACACACCTGTTCTGGCCGCAGGCAATGGCTGAGGTGCCGTGTGCGCCACTGCTGTGAGGAAGGAGAGTCCCTTCCCGACTGCATCCCGGGAATCTCGCTAAGCTGCCAAGTTGCCCAGGCTGGACTCAAACTTGCAGTCCTCCTGCTTCAGCCTCCCAGAGTGCTGGGATTATAGGCATCTGCCCAGCTGGGCTTTTTAAAATCATAAAGGTTGAGTCTTGACGTGTACTGACAATGGTTTGGCCCCTTCCTCTGACGTGCTGAGGTGTGATGCTTTAGGAATGGGTTCGAGGCATTCCTGAGGTAAGTGTCCATGTTCTGTGCGGCTTGACAGCTTGCTGGCCCCTGACGGGGGACTTATTTGTGTGATTCTAAGTGTTTGGGGGGCCACATGCCCACTCCACGCATGCCTGCCCTCCCTCGCACGCCACCGAGGAGGCCAGGCTAGGCTGGGCACTGCGCACGGGACCCTGGGAGCTTTCACTAAGAACTAAAGAATCTTTAGTAGATACTAATAAAGTATTTTAAAACACTCTCCTTTTTTTGGTACCAGGGATCGAACTCAGGACCTTGCACTTGCAAGGCAGGCACAGTGCCACTGAGCTAAATCCCCAGGCCTAAAAACACTCTTCTTACTCCTATGAAAAAATAAAATGAAATTTTATCACAGACTATTAGAGAATAACAGTGCCGTGTACCGTGATCTGAGAGAATGGACCAGCTGCTCAGAGTAGGAGGCACGGACAAAGCAAACTCTTGCAGAGAGGAGAAGGACAGAGCTTTCTTCTCAGGGAACAAAAAGAAACTGATAGTATAAATGAAGCAAATTAGCGTATATCGTAAAGTATTTCTGAAACAACAGAAGAGGTAATTTGGGGAATTATTTGAACTTCTCCCTACTTCCCTCTAAGAACTAAAGAATTTGAAAGAACTGCAGAGTCTAGAGCCATTGAGGAGAGTGGTTCTTTCATAGCCTTTCTCCTTTTTCTTCTCAGATTTTCTACTTTTTAAGTCAATATTTGCTAGCTTATAAATTCCCAAGAAATACCTGAATTTACCAAGGATTGTCCAGTTTTTAATATATATTCTTTACAGCTTAATCTCTTATATTTTCTCTAATCTTATATCTATTGTTGGTATTGCTGTTTTCCATCCTTTTTTTTCTTTTTAAGATTAGACTCTCCAGAAACATTTCTATTTTATCATGGCTATTTTTCTAAAAAATAGGCTATTGAGTTTATTTGTCCATTTTGCTGTTTTAATACATCAATATTTTAGATTGTTTTTGTTTGGGGTTTTTTTGTTTTTGGTTTTGTTTTTTGAGACAGGGTCTCACTATGCAGTGCAGGCTGGTCTTGAACTCACTAAGGAGCCCAGGCTGGCCTCCAACTCACGGCAATCCTCCTGCCTCAGCCTCCCGAGTGCTGAGATTACAGGCATGTGCCACCATGGCTTTAAATTATTTACCCTTTGGAAAGGTTTTATTTTTTAAAGTCTTGACGTATTTATTTCATTTTCATTTCTGTTTAGTAATAAGATTTTAACTTTTCTTCGGAATTCAGTTTTGGACCTATTCTATTCATTTTATGTGCAGTATTGCCATTTTTTTAAAGAGATTGTGATTGAACTTTTAAGTTCTTGGGGACCCCCCCCCCATTACATGTGGTCTTTCATTTCTAGAGATTCTGGTTTTTTAATTTACTCTTCTCTTAGTACTTTTTTAGTTTTTAACGATACGGTCGAAGACTATCAGCCTATGGCTCTGCTTTGGGATTTGTTGGCCTCCTCCTTGCTGCCTCCATGTGAATGTGGGACTCTGGAAAAAGTAATGGGCTCCCGTGGGGCGGAGCCCCAGACTGCTTTCGTTCCCACTTTGTACTGCTTTGGACCTGCTTAGCCTTGGAGATGTGTTAGCATCCCCTGAGTCCGTGGAGGTTTTGGAGTGCCCTGACGTGGAGCAGGGATTGAGGAGCTGGTCCAGCGCAGGGAGGGGAGAGGCCTGGGTCCCCAGAGCCAGGGCTGAGGCCCAGTGGGGTGGTCGCAGCCCAGGACCCTAAGGAAGGTGCCTGGGGTGGGGGTTGGGCAAGAGGAGTGGGAGGGAGGGGAGGGGAGAAGGGAGGGAGAGGGGAGGAGAGACATCAGAGTGGGGCCTGGGGATGGGGCGTCATCAGGTGGCCAGGGACCTGGGTGCAGGCCAGGCGAGCAGAGGAGCCGCGGGGACCTCCCTCGGGCGCCCGAGCAGAAAGGGGCTGGGCAGCTGCCTCCCAGGCCGGGGTGTGGCCCTGTGCCTTCTGCTGCGCCCTTCCACCTAAAATGAAGTTTTAAAATTTTATCTGCCTGTCTGCCTACTGACCTACCTATCTAGAGACAGGGTCTCGCTGTGTAGCCCAGGCTGGCCTAAGAGTTTGCAGAGATCCTCCTGTCTCAGCCTCCTGAGCTCAGGGATTACAGGTGTGACCACCGTGCCCTGACCCCAGGACCAGTGTGCGGAGCCCAGCGTGTCTAACTGGTCTCATCAGCTGCTGCTTTCCTTCAACATCACAGCATAAATATTTGCCCACACCGTAAATTTACAAAATACGATCTCAGCAGCTACCCCGTGGCACGTCATAAATTCTGAGTCCTAACAGTGCTTGGGTTCCATACCCCTAAGTCTGCAGTGAACGCCTCCTTTCACTTTTGTCTGCACTTCCCTTTTTTTTCCCAGTTCTGCACTGAACCCAGGGCCCTCATGCTGAGCTGCATCCCCAGACCTTTTGTATTTTTTATTTCGAGGGAGGGATCACTAAGTCACTAAGTTGCCCTGGCTGGCTCAGGCCGAGATCCTCCTGCCTCAGCCTTCCAGAGTGCTGGAGTGACAGCTGTGTGCACCACGCCAAGCGTTCCCACAAATGGGGTCATGGGACGAAGGGTGCCAAGTTGCCTTTTGGAGAAACTCTGCCCTCCCGCCCGCTGTCCTGACTGCGGCTGTTTTGCCGTGAAGTCACCAGGCCTGTGAGGGCACTGGTGTCACTCACTTTCTCGCCTCTTGCTCGCTCCTTCTTACTCTCAAGGCTCAGCAGCCATCTGTGCCCCCGAGGCCCCTAAGCCCGGCCCAAGGCCACTCAGCATCCTGAAGGGCAGGCAGGTCCCCAAGGTGGATGCTGGGAGCCCCGGGCTGTGACCTGGCTAAGGTGGGCCCGACCCAGGAGCAGTTCCTCCCAGATCTTCGGGTTTGGGCTGAAGAGGACAGGCCGGGAAGTGTGTGCCTGTGAGCCCCTCGCTGGCTGTCAGGGAGAGGCTGCCCCATCTTCTTGTTTGCTTGGTTGGGTTTTTTGGAAGCAGGGTCTCACTTGGTAGCCCAGGCTGCCCTCACACTCTCAGCAGTCTTCCTGCCTCAGCCTCCTGGGTGCTAGGACTACAGGTGGGTGCTGCTCCTTGTCAGGTCCTTCACTTGGTTTACGAGAAGCTGTGGGACCCTGAGCCTTCATTTTACTGTAAGGTGACTGAGGTGCTGACAGGGACAGGAGGCCCCTGGTGATCCGGCGGCAGGGAACAGAGAGCCAAGCGCTGTCCGGGACTATTTTGGGTCCCCAGCCAGGGCTACTGCCTGTCCCCAGCGGGGCCCTGTCACCTCCTCCTTGCCTGGGCGCCAGCAGCTGGGCAGGCGTCAGCTGTCGATCTGTGGCGTCGGCAGGATGGAGCAGGCGTCGCCCACACTGGGATATTTTTAGACGAGGGCTGCAGGCCCTAGAGGCTCGCATACCGAGGAGACCTCACGTGCCCCAGTGGGGACCTGGTGACTGACAGGACCTCCTGCCTGTTGGGGTCGCCAGCCCAGACATGGAACCTCCTCCGAAGATGTCCCGGCTCCACTCTGGTAGGACGGACAGGATGCTGTGCTGGGTCCTCTGTCCCCACACTGGCCCGGGGCACAGCAGTCCCAGCGGGGAGTCGTTCACGCCAGGGCTGTCCCCAGACTGACCGCGGCTGGAAGCCACTGCTCCTAGTGCCGGGCGAGAGGCTCTCCGATTCCTGCGCCCCTCACACTGGGCGGCCCGTGCCCATGCCTGTGGCGTCCGCCATTTCCGCGTGCGACCCGAAGCAGGAGCTGGCTCACGGGGAAGAACACACAGGCCAGGCCCAGCGAGCAGGGGTGGCCACAAGCCCTGTGCTGCCTGCCGGGGCCACCCCTCTGTGTCGCCTCCATGTGGCCAGCCACACCGGGGCTGAGGGACACCCTGAGCCTGGGTGACAACCTTGGGGCCTGTACACCCGGTCATGGCCCAGCACTCAGGAGGAACAGGGCTGCGCTGGAGGCACAAGCATGCTGAGGACCCGCTTTCTCCACAGCCTCTAAGAGCCCGTGGGTCTCCTCCCAGTGGATTTGTGGCCTTTGCTGCATTTACCCACTTTCTAGGTTAAAAGTAAGAAAATACATCTTTTAACTATCTTCACTGTTTACCATTTCTAGAGCCCTTCCCTCTCTGGATCCAAAATTCTTCCTGGAAGCTGGATGTGGGCCTCATGCCTGTAAACCCAGCACTCAGGAGGCTGAGGCAGGAGGATCACCCTGAGTTCCAAGCCAGCCTGGGCTTCACAGCGAAACCCTGTCTCAAAAACAAGACATTCTTCCTGCGATCTTCTGGTGGCTATTCTTTAACATCCCTTGCACCACAGACCTGCTGGCCATGAGTTCTCTCTCCTTTCTTACGTGAGATCTTTACTTCATCCTCTGAGCAGAGGATGTTTCTGCATGGCCTGACTGGCTGGGTCTCAGAGGAGACGTCACTGTTACTCCCACGGCCGCGGGCTGCGTGCGCATTGTTTTTCTCTGAGTGATGGCTAGATGTTTTCTCTCTTCCGTTTTCCAGCAGTTTGGCTGCGATATGTCTGCTGTTGCTGAGGCTTTGTCTCGCCCTGTTTGGGGTTCTCCAAGCTCCTGGGGTGTGACGGGGCTCTCAGCCAGCATCTCAGGGTGTGTCTTTTGGGGGGAGCACTGCTGTCCCACACCGCAGTGGGCCTGTGCCCATTCACCTTCTTTCTTTGCAGTGCTAGGTGTGGAGCCCAGGCCCCCCCCCCACACACACACACTTTTTTTTGTTTCTTTGAGACCAGATCTCTGCATATAACCCAGGCTTGCTTGGAACTCACAGCGATCCTCCTGTCTCAGCCTCCGGAGTGCCAGGATCGCGGGCCTGCTCCCCACACCTGGCCCACTTCCTCTTCTGGAATCTTACTTAGCAGAGAGGCTGCAGTCACCACCAGCCCGGTCAGGTGTGCCCCACCCAGCAGGGTCGGGTGTGTTCCTGGACTGGGTGGCGCCCCAGCCTCTGGAGGGTTCTCAGACCCCGCCTGCCAGGACACAGGATGAGGGGCTGCTGCTCTGGCGCCCCCAGTGGCCAGAGCAGACACTGCGAGGACCTCGCCAAACCCAGCGCAAGTCTCCTCGCTGCCACTGTGGGGCGCCAGTCACCCAGCCTGCGGCACCCGCCTCCCATCCTCAGAGGTGGAGAGCACCTGGTGATGCTGGAGGAGCGTGGGCTGTTCCCGTGACAGACCTTGGGCAGAAGCCCCTGCGGCCTCAGCCCCGACCAGGGGCATCGAACCCAGACGGGGCCACACCTAGGCCTGGCTGGGTGCAGGGAGGCTCGAGGATGAGGGGTGGCCACGGCCCGCACACCCCAGCCCTCTGCCAGACAACTGTCCTGGAAAGTACCCCAGTACCCCAGGGTCTTGAGGCCAGGCAATAAGCAAGGTGAAAGCCAGGCATGAGCGCACACCTGTAATCCCAGCACTGGGGAGGCTGAGACAGGAGGATCGCTGTGAGTTCAAGGCCAGCCTGGATAACATAGTGAGACCATGTCTCAAAAAATATAATAAAGAGGGCCAGGGATTTAGCTCAGTGGCACCACGCCTGCCTCACAAGTGCAAGATCCTGAGCTCCATCCCCTGTGCTGAAAAGAAAAAAAACAAAAAGAAGCAAGGATGCCAGTGAAGGGCCACAAAGACCCTTGCAGCCATCTCCCTGCAAGCAGCCCCTGCCTCCCCCCAAGGTCCTCTGTGCAGAGTCCGTGGCTGCCCTGTCCAGTAAGAGGTTCAGGGAGGCTGGTTTGCCACCGACAGAGCCAGGCATCTTGGGCTTCTGCATCCTTGACGCCACGGGACATGCGATTTCCACGTCCTCCCTGGAAGGGGACCTGGAACAGGGCCAAGGGCAGGGTCCGCCCAGCGGCCTCACTCGGCTTCACAGAGGGAGTCGCCGGCCGGCCAGTGTGGGACAGGCTGCTGCAGGGATGGAGGCGGTGCGGAGCCTGCACGGTGCCCAGGCGGGAGGCAGCATCCTGGGCAGACCCGGGGGCTGGGGAGCTCCCCTCTTCCCACCACTGCCCACTCCCAGGTCACCGCTGCCACACCCGGCACCACAGCCCACCCTGCAGCCTGGTGGCCAAGGCCACACCTCCGGGAAAAGCACTGCAGCCAAGCGGGGACAGGGTCCCTCGGTCACACCTGCACGGTCAGCCTGGAGTGTCAGCCCCACTCCACGGCACTCACTCGGCTCACTCATCCGTGAGACCTCGCAGGATGGCCTGGCCTCCCTGCAGATCCCTGGCCCTGGCCCTGGCCCTACCCCGGGTCCCCAGGGCAGCCCAGGAGGCCTGGTGGGGAGGGACCGGCGGGCTGTCCACTGCCGCCCACAGCAGGGACGTGGTCAGCTCCAGGGGCGGCACGGCCCTGCCTTGGGCCGTCCCAAGCTCCTGACCCGTGAGTGTCCGTGTGCGGGACACGGGGTGTCATGCCAGAGCTGCCCAACCCCACCTCCCAGCTAGCAAACACCCGGCACCAGGGCCAGGCCAAGCACCCTAGAGGGCCTGACACCTTCTTTTTCCCTCAGGAGCTACAGGGACCTCACCGACTGCACCCGGGACATGGCGGAGAGGCTGGGCTGCTTCTGGCCCAATGTGGAGGTGGACAAGTTCTTCGTGGCCGTCCACCAGCGCTACTTCCACAGCTGCCCCGCCTCTGGCCGGGCTGTGGGGGAGCCGCCCAGCACTGTCCTCTGCCCCTTTGTTGTGCTCCCCATCACGGTGACCCTGCTCGTGACGGCGCTGGTGGTCTGGAGGAGCAAGCGCACAGAGGGCATCGTGTAGGTGGCCCAGGCCGCCCTCTGGGGGCCATGCAGGGCCAACAGGACTTGAGAGCGACCCCCCTGGCCACCTTGCTGAGGTGGGGCCCCCAGGGGGGACCTAAGATGCCACCCCAGCTCACCTCCTGTCCTCAAGTGCTAGTGACCACCACACCGCCCTGAGCTTCAGCCCAGGCTGCACACCCACCCCGTAGCTGTTTGTGGATGAGTAGCCGTGATTAAAACCATGCTCTCTAACTGGGGAAGCGTCCTTTTTTTCTGGGCAGAAATACTCTGTTACCTGGAGGACAGGGCTGGGGACCCTAGCTGCTCCCTGCAGTCCCTCGGGTTGGTCGCTGTGAGGCCCTCTGAAGGGACCCTGTGGTGAGGAGGGCACCGTATGCATGGGCAGCACTCTGAGGTCACCGCCACCTCGCCCACCGCCACTCAGCCCTGCCTCAGAACCAGACACGGGCACCGTCAGGTCCAGAACCCAAAGGGCAGTCCCAGGGAAGGCGCTGTCCTTGTCCTCATTTTACAGAAGAGGGAATGAGAGTTGACGTCATTGCTAAGTTAGCTAAGGAATCAGCTCGTCTGTCAAGTGAAATTCCCGGGGAAAGCCCAACACGAAGGACAGGCGCCAGCCAGAAGGGGCCGGGACAGCTTGAATTTGAAAAATAAGACCTGCCTTGCTTTCTTGCTTTCTTTGTGTCCGGCCTGGAGAAATGTCCACTTCTCCAGCGCTCCTGTCATGGAAAGTAGGGAGGGAAAGCAGTTGGAGTCACAGAATCCAAAAATGGCAAAAGAAAACCCGGGAGTGCGGCTCAGGAAATGGGATTGGCCGAGAATGCTGCTGTTCCCAAAACTCCCTGAATTAATGAGCTCAGGGCAGGTAAGTTTCCAGGGAGCCAAGAAGCGTGCTGGGTGAGAAAAGCTTCAGTGCCCCCGGGGCGTCCCTGCCAGGTATGTCCCGCGGGCGCCTCTACAGGGCAGGCAGGAGGGGGCAGCACCAGGCGAGAGGAGCCGGGGGCTCAGAGCTCCAACATCTGCCCCGCGTGCATCAGAACGAGGGGACTGTGGCCTTCGCTGGGGACAAGTCCAGGGGCCGCCAGGAGCTGCGGGAGGACTCGGTGTTTTTGCTCACAGGGACCCGTGGCCTGGCATGGCTGGGAACAGCCCTTCCCGGCTGTGTGTACACAGACACGTATGAGGCCGATGAACACGTATGTAGGGGCTGACTGATGTCAGTGTTCCCAGGGAAGCCTCACAGCAGCAGCCTTCGACGTTGGCGAGTGTTGGACCAGCTGGAAGGCAGGGGCTTGTGCACGGCTCTCCAGGTGGAAAGGTGCCGTTCCACCAGGGCCTCGCCACCAGGAACAAGAGGCTGTCACCTCGGCTCCCCTCGGGAAAGCCGGTCCTGTTCATTCCCAGCACCCTCTCTTCTAGTTTATCCCAAGGACGGTCAGAGGCAGACCCATCTAGAGGGCCTGTTGATAGCGGGCAGTGGAGACGCCCCAGGCCCTACGGGGATCTGGATCCAATTAACTCGGAGGACACCTGAAGACCTCCCGACACAGGGACATTGCTGGGGCACAGAGTTCCCTGGAAGAGACGGATTTCAAAACAGGAAAGCGACCGTGTCAGTGTGGGTGGAAACATGGCTCCAGGTCGGGTCATGCAACTCAACTTGCTAGTCTGGACCGGAAGACGCTGGCGCAGGCCCAGGAGACCTCGGCTGGACTCCGCCCTACTCCCTTCCCAGCTGCGGGTGCCGAGCAGCAGTGTCTCTACCTCTCCATGACTGCACATGGGGGGGGTGATGGCATGAGGCACCAGCCCATCCCAGGGCCTGGGTTCAAGCTTCTGAGAGCGCCACGGATGCCTAGGAGGGGCAGGATGGGGAGGAGAGGAGGCTGAGACACCCTCCTGTGTACTGTCACAGCCTTCCCTCAGATGCTCTCCGGGTGCACTGGAGAAGGGCACTCGAGACTGTAACCCCTGCACTGGGGAGGCTGAGGCAGGAGAGTCACCAAGAGTTTAAGGCCAGCCTGAACTACATTGCCAGAGACTCCTGCAGTAAGTCTCTAGTCTCTACCTGCCCAGTGAGTGACACAGAGTTGAAGAAAAACTTAAGAAAGAGATAAAGAGAAAGTGTGAACTGCGACGGCCAACGGTCCTTTGGCAAAAGGCCCTGGCCTGTCTCTTCCACCGAATTTTATTATTCATCAGTCAGAGCCAAAGTGCACGTGTAGATGCACAGTTTGTGAAATTACCATGGAAACTAATGCAGCCAAGGCTTTAAAGAGAACTCAAAACATTTTCAAGTTAGAAGCAAGATAGACAGAATACATGGTTGTGATTAGAGCTTTGTCCTTCAGGCTATGAAGGCACTAAGGTGGGCATGGAGTTCGGGTGACATTACTCCGACCTCAGCTTCGGATATTATCTCCTTTCAGCCCCACAGCCTCACAGGCCATTGCTCCGGCCTCGGCTGTGGCCATTAGCAGAAGGTCACGTTGACCTGAGCTCTACCACAGTGCTCAGGAGGTGCTTCTGTGAGTCACGCAGCTCCAGTCAGACTCACTTCTTACAGGAAGCCAGTCGGGGGATTTGACTCTGCAGCCTGCACTGCTCACAGTGTATTTTGGGTGTAATCCATATTGCGGGCTCTGGTGCTACACGAGGAGACCCTGCCTAGGACCAGTGTAGAGAAAAGAAAGGGCGCCAGGGAACTGCTGCCTGCAAACGCCCCTCCTCATAACCCACGCCAGCCACAGGAGGCTTCGGGGCTGAGGAGTCCTGACTGCTACCTGGGGTGGGTGAGGGGGCGGGTGCCTGGCAGTCAGCCTCAGGGCGCTCTCTCAGTGGCACCTGCAGCCCCACACCTGTCCACTCAAGCCCTCACCTGGCACCCTCTCCTCACAAGAAACAACAACAAGCCATGGCGGCTCACAGTGTAACCCCAGCAGTCTAGGAGGCTGAGGCAGGAGGACAGCAGGTCCCAGCCCAGCCTGGGCAGCTTAGGAATTTAGTGAGGCCCCTATCTGGAAAGAAGAAATAGAAAGTGCTGGGAATGTGGATAAGTGCAAGGCCCTGGGTTCAATCCCCAATATCAAAAAAAAAGTTCAGGAGCGGAACGAGGCTGGCAGAAACAGCGGGGAGAGAGCAGGGAGGGGCGGAAGGGCACGGGTGCTGTCCACAGTGCACAGTGCGCAGGGCACAGCCGCGGCCTCTGGCCTCTGCCCCCTGGACTCCCGTCCGTCCTGCAGGTGGGGCGCCGCGGGAGAGCTGGCAGGACAGCGCGAGCATTGCAGCCAGGCCTCTGGCCCGGGCAGAAACAATACTGCGGGGCTGGGCCCAGGGGAGAGGCCGCAGGCTCAGGGTGACCAGGCCGCTCCCGCGGGCCCCTGGGGAAAGCTGGGACTCAGGGCTCCTGCAGGCTGGGCCCACGCGCCCCTCCCGCCCGGGGGGGGGGCGGGGGGGGGAGGCGGCCCCACCCCGGGACTGGTTCGTCCCCGCCCTGTCCCGCCCACCGCAGCCCTAGGACTCGCCTGAGAGGCCAGGAGCTTGCAATGCTTAGCAACGGTGCCCCGCACGGCACAGCGCTCGCCCTGAATCCAGCAGTGGTGACCAGTCAGTGTCCCCTCCCGACGCTTCTTATCCCCTTCCTTCTTGTCACCCCAGGGCCCCTCAACCCTTCTTCTGGAACGGGAATACCCTTTATAATGGTGTCGAAAATACAGGTGCCCCAAACAGCCAGGCCTGAGGCCTTCCACCCGGAGTGTTTTTAACGCCCATGTTGGCACATGGCCTTGGAACTCCACACAGGCCATGGGTGCCAGGTAGGCAGACATAGAACGGCACAGCGGGAATACAGCAACTCCCCGCCTGCTAGATGTCAGGTTCCCCAAAATCGAAGAATGAATTTAAGGGACAGCGGGGGTCACGAGTGGGAAATACGTACAGATAGGTTAGCTCCCGAGGGACAAGAGGGGACCCCGCTTCACAGGGGGAGGTTTTATAGAGCAAAGTCACCAGGTGGTGCAAGGCGGGACAAAACCTTGATCAACCAAGGAGGTCACAGGTTTGGCCACTTGGGTGAGAGTGAGCCGGTGGGGACGTGCTCACTTGGCCAGCATGCGTGGAAAGAACAAAGAACCTCTCAGGAAGGGCTGGGCTTGGGCTGCTGGGCTGGTCACTCCCCGGGTGACTGCTATCCATCTGGACCACGTGTTACCACCTACCTCACCCCTTGGGGAGTGTGCGGCCTTTATCTGTCTAGAGGCCTGGCCTCCAACTGAGGCGCCTCGGTCACAGCTGTAACGTGTTTTTATCTTCTGCCCTGACTCTCCAGGGCCCAGCCCTACCTGACAGCCTATGATATTTCTACCTAACTTAGCTGCCTATAATAATACTGTTCTGTAAATATCATTTGGCTGGGGCTGCCAGCGACCTGAGGGCCTGAGGCAGGAGGATCTCAGGTTGAAGGCTAGCCTGAGTGACTGAAAGAGCTCTTGTCTCAAACAGAAAAGGACCCGGGAAGTGGCTCAGTGTTAGAGCACGTGCTTAGCACGCAAGGCACCTGGGTTCAGTTTCCGGCACCACAAAAAACCATATTTTCAAAAATGAGCATATTTGTTATAAACCCCTAAGGGGAGAGTTTGGACCAGTTTATTGCTATTTATAAATTTTCTCTGAAGTGTACTCCTTTATTTTGCTTCTTAATACAAACGTTTAGAAGTGGACCTTTGGGTCAAGGGGCCCCTTGAGCTGTGTGTAAACAGTGCCTGACGGGTCACACGTGTTCACGCCTCTCACACCAGCGTCAGAAATAGTTCCCGCTCACTAACACTTGTGCCAAAACGAGTATTACAGGGCCCGGGATTTAGCTCAGTGGTTTCGCTGCCTGCTGCGCAAGCACAAGGACCTGAGTTCCCAAGGACCAAGGACCCCAGTGCCAAAAACAAACAAACAAACAAACAAACAAACGGGTATCACTTCCTCTCTAGAAAACGAAAACCAAAAAAACCTCTAACCTTGAGCTAAGGAAAAGATTCTGCCAACTGCAGTCCCATCCAGTCTGTGAGTGCAGTGGGGCCAGCTCCTCCCTCAGTGAGTCGGGCTGGTCCTCGCCTGCTGCACAGCAGGCAGAGCAGTGAAAGACAGATTAGCATAAAACGCCTGGTGCTTTGGTGTCATCCACACCCAGCAGAGCGGTGTCTGGCTTTATGGAAGTCGGCTGAGCTCTCAGCTCTGTGTCACTGTCAGATGAACTGGAAACTCCCAGCTTATGTTGTGCCCTGGGGTGGCTCACATGGCACCTGAAGTTCGGAGAAGGAAAATGGAAATG
This sequence comes from Heterocephalus glaber, assembly GCF_000247695.1. Next base: position 3,207,482 of record NW_004624847.1, read on the forward strand.
CTTGATAAACACCTGCCGAGAAGCCCGCCTCATGGTTACCAGGGAAACACAACCTTTTTTATTTTTTGAGACAGGGTCTTGCTCTGTAGTTTAGGCTGGCCTTGAACTCACTATGTAGCCCAGGCTGGCCTTGAACTTGTGCAATCCTCCTGGCTCGGCCTCCCTAGTGCTGGGATTGCAGGTATGCACCACCATGCCTGGCTGGAAATGCAACTTTAAATAAGCCGATATCAGTTGTATATGATGTTAACAAAATTATAGAGTAATAAACCCAGACAATATTCATGGAGATGCAAAGAACTATAGCCTTTGGAAAGGCCAAATGATCAGAACTGATTAAAACTTTTTTGTAAATTGGTCTTTTGAGACAGGGTCTCCCCATGTAGCCCAGGCTGGCCTTGAGCTCCCCTTGATCCTCCTGCCTCAGTGCTGGCACTCCAGGTGTGCACACCATGCCCAGTTTAGAATCTATTAAACTTTCAAATCCACATTTCTTTTCACCCAAAGGTGCCCCTTCTAGGAGCCTTTCCTGTAGAAATTATCACCAGGAAAAAGTTCAATGGTGGTCCTGCCTACAGGGGTGGGAAAGCAGGAAAACCTGGAATGGACCCAGTGCTCCAGCCAGAGAGGACGGTGAGGTTGCAGCCTGGTAAGGAGGGAGGAGCAGGGAGGAGGGCTTCATTCTGCGTCCCAGACAGAGGGTGTCCTTGGGAAAGGGAAATGCAGCAGAGCCCAGATGAGATGCGGGCTCCGCCTCCAGGGTTCCAAAGGACCCACCCAAGACATCCAGAAAAATGCTGCGCCTGTGCTGAACTTGTGCGATCCTCCTGCCTCAGCCTCCTGAGTACTAAGATTACAGGCCTGTGCCACCACAGCCAGCAGTAGATGCTTTGTCATTGAGGGAGGTTTTTTTTAATGGAAATGTATTATTATTATTAAATTTTGGGGGGTTTTTGAGACAGGGTCTCACTATGTAGCCCAGGCTGGCCTTGAACTTGCAGCAATCCCCCTGCCTCAGCCTCTTGAGTGCTGGGATTATAGGCATGCGCCACCATGCCCAGAAGAAATGAGTAACTTACATCAAAAATTTAAACAATAGAATAAAATTGTCTAACTCTTGGAGACTGGCAAAATGTATTCATGACTCTTTAGAGAACACCAATTTGGGATGGAAGTGCCTCTCGCTGCCTTCCTGGTTATTGATCTCCTTGGTTTTCTACATTTCCTTCTTTAAACCATTCCAGAGCTTAGAAGAACAGAGAAGCTTCCCAGCTGTTTTCATGAAGAAAGCATTGTCAATGCCAAGATACCACCAAATATAAAACGGGAGCCGGAAGCGCCTCACGTCAAACTACGGGTGCAGGTCTCCTAAATGAAGTACCAGCACAGCACCCAGCTGCTCAGAAGAGAATAATACACCACGGTGAACAGGATTTACCCCACAGAAACAAGAGGGGGCAATGAAAGCAGGTTCTGAGCTGGCCGGGCCAGTGCACGCCTCCTCAGCACTGGGGAGGCTGAGGCAGGAGGATCCGCATGAGTCTGAGGCCCAGCCAGAGCCATGTAGTAAGTTCAAGGTCAGCCTGGACTACATAGTGAGCCCCTGTTTCCGCCCTCCAAAATATATATGTGGAAATTTTCTTTTTTTTTTTCCAGTTACCTTTGAATTTATTTAAACTAAGAGGAAAAGGTCATAATGTTTTCATGCAATACATACGTGGTTCTTTAAATAACAATTGTGACAAACAGCAGAAAGAATTAAGGATTGCTACACTTGTGATCCACACAAAACACCAACATTTGGGGTTGTACATAATTAAAGAAATACCTCATTTTCAAAATACTGTAATAGCCAATTCATAGAGGCATGCCTTAGGTGGGCATAGGAATGCAGTTTAGCAAAGAAAAATAAAAACCACACCGGAACTATACAATTTCTTTAAAATCACTGAGCAAGAAAAGCAACATTGAACTTTCACACTGATTTAACACAACTTCTATACAGTACCTTGACTTAAATCCAAGAGCAAAAGTTAAGACTCTCCTCCTCTATTTTTGGTAAACAACTGTATGGTAAACTTAGATGACTTTTCCCCCTGGATTTTACTTGGGAGTGGCTGTTTTATATTTTATTTAAAAGAGAGCAGGTTTGGCACTTTTATACTGATGTCACCAATGTTAATATTCCTTGGTATCTCCGGAAGATTCATATTCTTTACAGCTGATACAGCACGGGCTGGAGCTCCTGCTAAGCCCACCTCAGATTTCTCCAGTTTATTTTGTGCGTCAATTTGTGTAACAATTTCATTCATGCTGGTCTCCAATACCATCCCCCCATCACCATTTCCGCAAGAATATTGTGAACCTTGTCTACATGGAAAATTAAATCCAGTTCACAGACATTTTCAAAACATTTGTCTAATGTTTCCACGAACACTTGAATTAAATCTAAAATGCCAAGTTCACTTTCTGAAGAATCCACAGAGAAGACAAACTACAGTATTGCGTAATGTCTATAAATCAGTTTGTTGTCAGATCCTCCAATTAATTAGATTTAACTCCATAGGTCACAGTAAACTACACAGCTTAAGACTGATTACCAAAATCCTCCTTCTAGGAAATTACAAACATTTTCATCTGTTTTAGATACCAAATGGAAAGTCTCCCTGATGATTTGTTGTTGTGTATCTTCACTGTAGGGCTGGTAGAACTTGGAGAGCCGCGGCTTGCCATGGTTGTTGAAAATGAGGATCGCCTTGATCATGGCTGGGGCGGGCCGACCTGGTGGGCGCTGGGGCCGGGTCGGGGGCGGGCACGCGAGCCTCACCTAGGGATCTAGCCGGCGGTCCTTCCCACCCGCCCCCCTCCCTCAAGCACGCGCGCCCGCCCCCGAGCAGCAGGGCGGGGCCCGAGGGCCGGAAATTTTCATTTTAATTTGCAAAGAGATAACTTGAAATGGATAAGTTCCTAGAAAGGCATAAACCACCACACTGACTCAAGAAAAGACCTCAATCAGAGAAGAGAGTCATTACTGAAAGCCAAGCTTCCCACGGGGCACACTAGTGGACCCCATCAGCACTGAAAGTGTGGGACTGCATGATTCCAAAATCAATTATTCCCCTAGCCTCTATTGTACTTGTAAATTAATGGTTAAAATGTGCTTGTTAGTTCTGGGATAATAGAATCTGTAACAAAACAGAGTTCCTAAGTAAAATTGCTCAACCCCTTGTTTGTCCGGAGAACGAATGTTCCCGGGCCCACTACCTGTAGAACAATCTATCAGTGTGTCTGCTGACCATCAGTACGTGACGGCCGTGACCATTAGTGTGTATGTCTGCTGACCATCAGTACATGACAGTCGACCACTAACCTTTGTTCCTTTTTTTGTAAATCTACATGTTAACCTCCCCCTCAAACCCTTATAAAACAGCCTCGGACTCTGAGCCAGTTGCCTCTCTAAGCTATTTTGCTTTGGGAGTGCCGTCTGGCCAGACTAATAAAGGTCTGTTTTATTTTCCAACTTGTCCGGTGTGTTCCTTCCTGAGTGTTCGTGGCTGCAGTCAGCTCCTTGGAGCACTTGGTAAGGCCCTCCAGGGAGGGTGAGGCAGGTGTGGTCGGGGCCTCCATGGCTCTGCCGCCTCCTTCAAGGGCATCTCTGAGGCCTGTGTCCTAGGGCCTGTCAGACTCGCAGCAGCCAGCACAGAAAAGTCAGTCATGGGACATACACATTAAGGCCAAAAGGCTGCCCGGGTCCCCGCCCATGTGTGACGCTAAGGAGGCCCCGGGGTGGTGCACTGCACACCTGCACAACGTTCCATGGCAGCCCTGATCCCACCTTGCTAACAGGCTGCTCCAGAGCACTGCCTCCCTGAGGACCAAGTCTGACTCCAGTTCCACCAACGACCCTCACATCCACACAGCTGAGTTTCCATCTGGGCCTCAACTACGAAGTCCTCAAGCGCATTAATGAATGGATCAATTAATTAATTAATAGAGTCTGGCTGGCTCCAGCCATCATGTCTGGCTCCCTTGCACAACTTTCCCCTGTGCGGTGCCACTCTCCTTTGTTGATTAAGAAGCTCTCCTCCTCCTCGGATAAATCCTGTGCCCAACACGAGGCACGTCAGGCATGACGCAAGTTCTCCAGCAGCTTGCTCTGCCACTCGGATGATGGTTTATTTTCTCACACAGAAACTACAATCTGATGTCGAATTCATTTGTCTTTTCCTTCATGAGTTATGCATTTCCACCAAAAACTATTGGCCTGGCGGAGCAGACCTGTAATCCTGGCACTCTGGTGGATTGCAATTTCCAGCTTAGCCTGGGCAATTTAGAGATTTAGCAAGACCCTGTCTCAAAATAAAAGACAAAGAGCTGAGGATGTGGCTCAGTGCAAAGGCCCTGGGTTCAAACCCCAGTGCGGGGACAGAAAACCCTGACTGTTGGCCAGTCTCGCTTTGACCTGGAATCCAGGACCCAAGCCTCCTCCTCCAGGCAGTGAGCAGGGTGGGGTCTGGGACAGCCCTCCGCGGCGGTGCCCCGGGGAGGCGACAGCCGCTGTCCCCTGCAGGCCTCCTCTCCCGGAGCTTCCAGGGCTTCGCTCTTTCCCGTCCCGGACGCCCCCTGGCGCCAGCCCTGCCCGCATCGGCCGCTCCTCAGAGGGACAGTGGGCCACAGTCCTGGGGAACTGGTGGGCTCTGGACCACCACTGTGCGGACCCGAGGGGTGACCTTGAGTCTGTGTCCCCGGCCCCAGCAGCACCACAGCCGCAAGACCGCGCCAGGGTGAGAGGCCGAGGCAGGAAGGCCCCGCCCTGCGCCACCTCGCTCGTTGCCTACATGGTCCCCTGCGTGCTCCGCCCCTGTAAGCGTCCCCAGCACGGTGCTCCCCCAGGTCGGGCGTCACAGTCGGACCCCAGGGCTCCTTGGGGAGGCGCAAGAGGGGGCACCCCACAGAGGGGTGGGGCTCAGCCACTGTGCCCTCAACTGTCGTGTCCTGATGGCCACGGCCATGACCAGAGAATGGACAGTTGCGGGGGCAGGGGGGGCTCAGCATCTGGACCCTCTCCCGAGGTTTCCTGACGGGGCCACAGATGGACATGAGAAATGTGCGCTCCACGAAATGGAAGCTGGATAACTTGAAATAGATTTTTTTGGGGGGGGGACAGGGTCCCGCTATGTAGTCTAGGCTGGCCTCGGAACTCGAGGCGATCCTCCTACCTCAGCCTCCCGAGTGCTGGGATTACAGGATTGCGCCACCACGCCCGGCTGGAAATGGATTTTTTTTTTTTTTTTTTGGTACCGGGGATCGAACTCGGGTCCTTGAGCTTGCGCAGCAGGTGGCGAAACCACTGAGCTAAATCCCCGGCCCTGGAAATGGATGATTTTTTTTTTTTTTTTTTTTTTGGTACCGAGGATCGAACTCGGGTCCTTGTGCTGAAAATGGATTTTTAAATAAACTTAAGGGACGAGACGGACAGGGGAGTGTACTCCTAGCGCGCCGGTGGCTGCTGCTCTTGTGATCGCCCGTGCCCGGAGCCCCTGCACCGCAGAACGCCCGCGCCCGCCGGTTCCTTATACTCGGGCACCGTGCTGGGCACCGTGGGCGCTTAGCTCGCCGAGGCGATCAGTTCTGGCGAGGCAGCGCTCCTGGACGGGATACGCGGAGCCGGAGACCTGCACACCGTCGAATGAATGGAGGAAGTGGCGCGGCGCGGAGCCTGCGCACCCTGGCACTGGAGTCCGGAATCCACGGAGCCCCGCCCCTGCCGCTACTGGCCAATCACCACGAGCCGTGAGCTTCGTGTCCGTCCCTGGCCTCGCCTTCTACCAATGAACACGGTCGGAGAGGCAACGGGGTCCAGCCACGCCAAGGCCCGCGCACGCCGCTGTTGCGCGTCAGGCGCTCAATAAAGTTTTCTGCGGCTTTGAATTTTTTTTTTAAAGCGCCAGCAGCCGCTGCCGCTGAAAGCGTCCGAGTCCCCGCCCCGCCACTTCCGGTCCGCCGCCGGGAGCCGGTGCGGCTGTGAGGGGCCGCATCTCGCCGCCGCCGCCGCCGCCCGGCGGGGCACGGTGTTGGGCGCCCACTAGCCTCCCTGTCTCGGGAAGCCCAGGTGAGGGGCGGCGGGGCGCGCGGCGCCGTGCTCGGGCCGCCTCAGGCCGCGGGCTCCGGGCTCCGGGCTCCGGGCTCCGGGCGCCGGGCGGGAACGCGTGGGAAAGGCCGGGCCATGGGGCGGCGAGCTGACCCGCGGCCCGGAGCCGCCGCCGGCAGGGTCCCACAGGGTCACCGCCCGCCCCCGGGATGTGGCCCCGCTCCAGCCCAGCCCGCTCCAGCCCAGCCCGCTCCAGCCCAGCCCGCCCGCGCGGCCTCCCTGCGCGGCTTGTCCACGTTCCAGGCCCAGTCGGGCCCGCCCGGCGGCGCGTTCCTCCGGCCCGAAGCGGGGTCGGGCGAGCTGGAGCAGCCAGAGGGGACGGTGCGCCCAGGTGGGGCCTGCCCCCGAGAACGGGGTAGGGCTGGTGGGGACCGAGGGAGGGCGAGCACCCCGGGCCCGGCGGTCACGCTAATGGAAGCTTCCAGAAGCGAGCGGGGTGCACGGCTTCCAGGCTGGGAGAGAAGTGTGGAGGTGGAGAGCGATTCAGGAAAGATGGCCACCATCGTGGGACGTGGGCTTACAGACCCCCATTCCTGTCCTTCGGGGAGCCCGGGAGCAAAGTGATGCTGAAAATGAAATAAACTGGGCTGGACTCGAAAGCGGGCCGCCAGCTAGACTGGCGGTGTCTGGGCACCGTTCTGCAGGATCGCGGGGTGGGGCTGAACTGCGCCCTGTGGCTGGGGAAGTCGATGTCCGCGGTGTCCTGCAGTTCCCTCTGTTATGCTCGGATTGGGACTCCAGGGGCAGGACAACGCGGCGGGGGACGTCAGCCCACCTTGAGCTGGCTGGCCCCTGGTGTCCCTGCACAAGTGACATGGTCACATTTCACTACTGCAGGCAGGAATGCCGGGTCAACGTCACTTGATGCTGAGACTGGTGAATAAGCCTGAATAAGCCGGAGAATCCTCTTCTTGGTGCAGTCTGAAACCAGGTCCAACCACAGGAGGAACTTCATTGGGCCAGTCATGACCTGTGGAATTTAGAGACTGAGCATGCTGTTTAGCTGAGCTGTCCCTGAAATGCTGCCTCAGTCGGAGTGTGGCTTGAAGGAAAGGGGAAGTTTAGTTTTAAGCCAGATCTTCAAGAAATGAGACGAATTTAAGAGGGAAAGAATTCTGAAGCAGCTGCAGGTGGTCAGCTAACCTCTTGATAAATTGAATATTTTTATTTGAATCCTTTTGTATAGATTTAATTCTGCTGCTATAGGAACATTTCCGAATTAGGTCGTGGCTTATCCCTGAAGTGGTGTGCGATGACAATGCAGATAGAGAAATAGTCACCATATTCATATTTCTTAGAATGTTAGGGAAGTAAGTCTTTTCTTTTATACCTTGTACAGTCAGTCTGTGGGCCTGATGCTTTACTAAGGGCCATGCATCCGTTGAAGGTAAGCCAGGACTCTGCCCTCTGGGGAGTTGACCATAGGGGACCCATTCTCTTTCACAGAAGTTGCCCGTGTGGGTGAGGAGACAAAAGCTATGAGCACAGCTGCAGCGTGCAGCGCGGTGGGAGTCTCTTGGTGGCGCCTTTCCCCAGTGAGCAACCCTGGCAGGCTGCTCTGAGTGGCCCCGCAGTGCAGGTCTTCAGGAGCCAGAGCACACGTGTGGCCTGGGCTGGCTTGACCACAGCGCTTTTTGTAATTCTTTCACACTCTGTACTTTTATTTTTGCTTTTTGCTCCATCTGCACCACTGAAGGCAGCCAGAGGATGCATACCTGGTAGCCTTTGTGTGGAGCATCTGGTGGCTCCAGCTGGTTTATTATCAGGCGGCCCTTATGGGTTGCAGGACTGATGTGCGCAAGTCTGGGCACGTGGCAGTGGGTGTTGCCAGGGTGGCAGGCACTGCTCTGTGATCCACATCTGCTTGAGAGTTTCCTGATGAGATCATTCCGGGTGGGGGCAGAGATGGAGAGGTTGACTCTAATGGGGTCTGCTTGGTAACTTGTGGGCTGAAGCCCCCCGGTGTCCCGCCTTCCCTTGTGAAGCGATTGCACCCGCTGAAGGAAGTTTCTGGCCCTGGATGAAGCCGTGAAGTGTGTGGGCACACTGGGGGCTGAGTATCAGTAGGTCCCCCAAGGAAAGGGCGTGTGGAGTGGGACTGAAGGAGCTAGTGTCAGGCTTGATTTTCGTTTTCTCATTTTTGTGAACTGTGTTGAGGTATAATTGAAGCTCACTCAACTGTCCATATTTAAAACGGTGACCGGTCAGTCCCAACCTTGATTTCTACCTCTGACCCATGGCCGTACTCAGGATCCATCCTGAGTGCTTAGGTGGTGACTGCTCCTAGGACAGCCCACCCTCTGGGCCCATCGTCCCAGGGTCCACATGGTAAAGTGGGGCGGAGTGGGGAGAAGTCCTTCCCAGATTTGCAGGTAAGCGCATCTCCGTGCTACTGAGTCGAGCAACAGTGGGGCCCAAGGTTAAGGGGACCTCGGTGCGTGTTTCCGAGTCCTTAGTACAGCAGTGGACAGTTCACCTCTTATTCAGTGTATTGTTTTCATGATAGAGAGGATAGAAAATGAAGCCTGACAGTCTTCACGGTTTACACAGAGGCTGCTGTGAGAAGCGAGAAAGAGATTTGGGCTAAAAATGGTCTGAGAGACCAGCGAGGAGAAGTGTATTCTCATGTTTTGGCTTTCAGGGTCTTTGCCTCAAACCACAGGTCTGTGATTAGGTCACGTTTCATCTGGGAAGTTTTGGTCATTTTCTATTAAAATACCAGAGTGGTATTGAAAGGAAATGGTATTAAAATAAGGAAATTATGGAAATGCTAGTGAGCAGTTTTCATCCTTAGTCAACAAAAGTTCCAGAGTAAAGTAGGAGTATGAGTGGAAGCTGGTGCTAGAAACAAGGCAGCTTCCTGAGATCTCCTCCCCATCAGAATGGGCGGCTCCCTCCTGTAATCGCTGGCCCTGCCTCAGTGTAGCTCCTCCATGGTGACTAGTGAGCCGTTCAGGTGGAGGGCATCAATCCTGAGGAAGGGGGAAGGGGTACAGGGAGTCTCTGTGCCTTGAGCCCCATACTACTGCGAGCCTAAAACTGCTACACAGTTTTTTTTGTTATTTGTTGTTTTTTGGGGGACAGGGTCTTGCTAGGCCGTTCAGGCTGTCCTTGAACTCACTGTGTAGCCCAGGCTGGCCTCGAACTTTGATGATTCTCCTGCCCCAGCCTCCCAAGTGCACCACCATGCCTGGCCTCACATACAGTTTTAAAAAGAATCAGTGCCGTTTCTCTTGCCCTTCTTCTGTGCAGCCAGGGCATCGCCTGTGTCTGGTCTTTCCTGTGCTCCTTAGGGAGCTTTCCTTGGGGGACCCTGAAACAGCATGGGCTGAAAGGAGCTGTTGAAGAGGATGGAGTTTGGGTCATTAATTATAGTTTAGTCTTGATACTGCTATTGCCAAAAATGTAAATAAAATAAAATAGACTAATGCAAAGGTTCTGCCCTCACCTTTGTTGAAGGGAAGCAAGGCGCTGGTGCCCTCCTGTCCTGGAGGTGCCCTGCTGTTCCTGACAGGTGGCTCCGGCCGCAGGGGTGGACGGACTCACAGTGGACAGTGGACACCTACTGGTTGAGAAGCTGTGGAGCCTTCTGTCTTAGTTACTTTCTTTGTTGCTGAGACACCATACCTGACACCCACAGCTTCAGGAAGGAGAGGCTTATCTGGCTCCAGGCCAGGATGGCATGGCAGAGGGGCATAGAGAGGAAGCTGCTCACGGCAGGGCTTCTGAGGAGCTGTGGAGGGAGAGGAGCCCTTCCAGGTCCCAGCCCTGGTAAGCCACTGCTCCAGCCAGGCCCGCCTCCTAACAGGAAGTCTGCTAAGGCACCCCATGATCGAGTCTGCAGAGCCACACCTCTGAGCATCTGGAGCCCCAGGGGACACCCAGTTGTAGGCCACAGCAGATCCCTGGACTGTGCCGGACACAGACCCAGCGCCAGGCCCCAGTGCATGTCCGGGGCATGTCCAAGGCATGGCTTCCTTATCAGGACATTGTAATGAATACCTTAAAAGATGGCCCAGGACTTAGCCATATTCACTATGAAGGGATCTGGTCTTATTAGTGGATATGAACTTTAACTAAATTTTAGAGGGGGAAAAAAGCCTGTCGTTTTTTTCTTCAGCATGCAGTCCTTGTCAAGAGCCATGGTTCTTAGCCTGCTCTCGCCCCTGTCTTTCAGCGTAAAGGTGGCAGTGATGCTAACACTGGCAAGCAAACTGAAGCGGGATGACGGTCTCAAAGGGTCCCGGACAGCGGCCGCCTCGGCGGACTCCACGCGGAGGGTTTCTGTGAGAGACAAGTTGCTTGTTAAAGGTAATCATGACCGTGTGAGCTATTTTTATGTCCTAGATTAGAGGACCTGTAACAAAACGAAGCTGGCCTGAAGCTGTGCTGGGTATCAAGCTGCTGTTGCTGATTGGAAGTACTTGTTTGGAGAGATTTCGGAGTCTAATCCTCTGTCGCTTACATGGGGAGGACTTGTACACTGTAGATGACAGGATTGTAGTGGCAAGGACATGGTGCTGTGGTACTCGAAACTGGCACAGGCATGTCTGCTGGCAGATCCGGAAAGAATGAGGCTTAGGGGCAGCTGCCATTGCCCCAGGTTGAGCTGGGCATCTTAGCATCCTCTCCTGTTACGTGCAGGGCAGAGCCTGCGGTGAGTGTTGCGCACAACTTCTTGGCACAGAATTAGTACATGAATTCTGTCTTAGGGCCGTAGTAGTCACTTTGCCGCCTGTGTCTGTGAAGGTCAAGCTTTGTCTTGCCTGTAGCTATCTATTAGCCTCTGTAGGCTCGAGTGAAGGGTCGTTGGGTACTCAGCAAACAGTGCCCAAGTCGCTGCTGCCTCTCGGGCTTATGCTTGAAAAAAGGCCCAGGAGGTAGTTTGTCCTCTGTCCCCATGGTGAGCACCCTCTGGGGGTCAGAAGCTGGGGATGGGCTGGAGCACCTCGATGGGGCGAGCCTGACAGGACCTAAATCCTTTTCTTGGATTTTGCCTGGAGCTCAGCAAGCCAGGCAGAGGGACTTGAGTGTACTGTTGCAGGACTTGAGAGGTGAGGGAGCAGGTATCCTCTGAGGAGGAGCAGGAGGAGCTGACCAGTAGACTCCTGTCTTCTTCACGCGCCATCATGATGGGGGATAGCAGCACTGGAGCACAGAGCCAGCCCTCTGTGGGCACTGTCTTCATGTGTTTGTGCAAAACACCACAGGCTGATAATTTCTAAACAACATACACTTATTCCCATGGTCTGCAGGCTGGGAAGTTCAAGGTGAAGGTGCTGAAGGGTTGGTGTTTGCTTTCTCCTTCCAGGATGACGCCTAGTTGCTGTGTCCTTAAGGGGCAGGAGGAGGACAGGGAGGAGGAGCCTAAGCCAGGTCCCTCAGCCTGTCAGAAGGCACTACTCCACTCGTGGAGGTGCTGGGGCTCGATCACTTCCCAATGGCCCCACCTTTAATACCACTACCATGGGGTTAAGTTTTGTAGGATTTTGACCTGTAGTTGGAGCCTTCGCCAACACTGTAGGGCTGATTCTGGTTTCCACTTTGGTGGGTGCTTTATTCTGCAGCTGGAGAGCTGGGCTCAGGAGGTGAGGAAGCCTGTGTGTTGCAGAAGGCAGCCCCACATCCTGTGTGGGTCCTGAGTGGGAGTGGACTTGGTGGTCTAGCGGAAGGTGCAGGTTCCCTGAAGAGGGCTCTGTCCAAGCTCCAGCACAGATGCCTTTAGAGCTGACCTTGCGAGTCCCTTCGAGGACAGGTGCAGGGACTGTTCTTGGAAAAGCAGGAGCATTCACTGCTCCCCAGATCTGTTCTATCCAACCAGCCTGGTAGGTGGAGCAGGCTTGTTATTTGTTAATTTTTATTTTTGTTTTTGTTTCTTGAAGTACTGGAGATTTGAACCCAGGGCTTTGGCACTGACTTTCTTTCCAAGACCTTTTTCATTTTTGTATCTTGAGAAAAGGATCTTTTTAAGTTGCTAAGTTGCCTAACTGGGACTCAGACTTACAACCGTCCTGCCTCACACTAGGATCAAAGGTAGGCACCACTGTGCCTGGCTTGGACCACAGTTTGGCTTGTCACATTGCCAGGGTCTTCATAGCATTTGGTGGCACATGAAAGTGGAGAGTTCCTGAAGGTGGCCCTGCTAACTTGGAGGCGGGGCAGTTGGCCATGAGGTTGACCTTTGTGTGCTCTGGTGGAGGGGTGGACACCAGAGGAGCTGCCCGGGGTGCTTGGATCCCCCGCCCCCCCCCCCAGTGCACTGCGTAGCCTGGTGTGGCAGGGAGAATCGTGGGAGCACAAGACAAGGGCGCGGGTTGAAAGAAGGCAGCCTGATGCCTGAGGTTCCCTCTTAGTGATACCAGCTTCTGCCTTTTGGGGTTACAGCCTTTCCCCAAAAGTGGCACTAGGATGTCCTGGCCGGAGAGGCTCAGCATGAATGCCTGTGTGTGTTCAGGCGCCTCTGGGGAAGGGAGTGCAGAGTAGCCAGGACTGGAGACTGTTTATGTGGACAGACAGACTGTCAGGAAGCTCAGGTAAAGCTCTGGTTCAGGAACTGTGAGCCAGTGCTTTAGGTAGGAGGGAGTAGCAGGTGTCCTAGGAATCTCTGCTTGGGAGGAAGGGCTCAGCCACTCTGGCCAGGGATTTGTGGGGATTTGAGCCAGAAAGAACCCTCTGCATCTGTGACTGCCCTTTTGTCCTGGTCAGCGCAGGCTGCTTTAACAAAGTACCACAGCCTGGGGCAGAACCACAAATGCTTGTTCACAGCTGTGAAGGCTGGATGTCCACAATCAGATTCCTGGTGAGGGCTCTCTCCTGTCCGACAGATAGCCAGCTCCTGTCTTCCCACGGCAGGGAGTCCTGGCTTTGTTCTTCCTGTGAGGGCACTGCTGTATCATGTTCTCCATCCTCAGTGTCCTCTTGGAAAACCTTATTCCCAAAGTTCCCACTCAGTACCATCACGCTGTGCGCTAGGGCTTCAGATTCAGTCCCCAGAACCTGTGGAGTGCCTAGCCCCCAGCGTGTGAGGAGGGGGCACTCACCGCAGGGGCCCTGCCACCCTGCAGGCAGTGTGCTGTGTTTCCTGAGCACCCCTGTGCCAAGTCTAGTGCCAAGTGATGGCTAGTAGACCTGCGGCAGGTACTCAGACCTGGACAGGGGAGGTGTTGGAGACAGCCAGGGGAGCAGGAGGTGAGCGCGTGTGGTGTGGGGATGTTATGGCTTGGATCTAGGTGTCTCCCCAAAGTCTCGTGCACTCATAGGTGGGGAGTTTCAAAGGTGGCTGGATCAGGGTGTGTGGATTTGGATTAAGGGTCTGGTTAAAGGAAGCCCAACCCCGGATGTGGGTGGCATCAGTCACCAGGCTTGTAGCCTGGATGGAATATAAAGGGACAGAAAGAAGGCAGGCTTACTGCTGCTGCTGCTCCTGCCTCCACCTCTTCCTGTGTGCCACGCCATGGACTGGTTCTCCTCTGTGATGCCCCTTGGCCTTACTGCCCTGCTTTGGAGCCAGCTGACTGTGGACTGAAACCTCTGCAGACTGTGAGCCAAATAAACCTTTCCTCCTTTAACTTGTGGGTATTGGATATTTTGTCTCGGAGAGGAGAAAAGTAAGACAGGGCCACTCTGGCCACCAGGTGAATTTGTAATCTGATGTTTGAGTGGAGTCATACTTCAAGTGGGCTCTGTGGTTTGATCCTTAGAAAGGAAAAGAGTCTAGTTTCTCAGAAGGAAGTTGTGTAGCCACAGAATTGTGCAAGGTGCCAGGTGCTTTCCTCAGCCCTTTTTCTCTGCTGGTGGTGAGTTCCACTGAACATACAAATCCAAGCAAAACACTTATCTTGGAATTTACTTTTTTTTTTTTAAGGCAAAGTCTGGCTATGTCGTTTAGGCTGACCTTAAACTCACTCTGTAGCCCAGGCTGCCCTGGAACTCATAGCAATTCTCCCGCCTCAGCTTCCTAAGTGCTGGGACTACAGGTGTGCGCCACCACACCTGGCCCTGGAATTTACATCCTTTTTTTTTCTCTCATATGGGAGATTAAACTCAGGATCTTGTACTTGTGAGGCAGGTACCTTGCCACTGAGCTAAATCCTTGACCCTTGGAATTTACATTCTTGCCTGTAATGCAATGTCATTTTGCATTACATAAGCAGAACTTTTTGTTACATTCATTTGCTTGTATGATGCCACGTGTGGGTATTTTACATGACAGAATGGTCTGTAGCAATGTCCCGTACCTGGGGCTGTCATCCAAGTATTTGTGTTGCCCCAGGTTCTTAGGTTGGGACCTGATCACTAGTGTGACGCAATTGGGAAGAGGCTGTGGGAGGCAGTTAGTTGCGAAGGTTTTCTTATGAAAGAGACCCCAGAGCACGCCTTTGCCTCTCCCGGCGTACAAGGACACAGCAGGAAGCAGTTCTTCCCTGGACGCTGTCTGAGTCTGCTGGTGTCTGGCATGGGGTTCTTGGCCTCTAGAACGGTGGGGAGAAAGTGCCTGCTGTGTGTACGATGCCTTTGTTCCAGCTGGCCAAACGCACTGAGATACTGGGAGGAAATAAGGAGAATTCAGAGGCCTTGGCCCTGCCTGGAAACTCAGATGTAAATGGTGTGGGTTAGTGTTTACAGGCTCTGCAGCTACTGGCTTGTGGAGATGGAGACAACTCCAAAATTTACTAAAAATCATCGAATCATATGGTTAAAAATAGCCCTATTTTATATTATGTAAGTTATTGCTAATTAAAGCTGTTGAGAAAAATCAAATTATGCCCATTGATTGATGCTACCTGGCCTGGAAATCCCTGCTCCCCGTGCAGCGTCCTCCATCCCTCCCTTGTCCCTGCAGGCCAGGGCCCAGCCTGCTGCTCTCGGATGGAGACACTTGCTCGGCTCCTCCCACCCCACGGTGTCGCAGCCTCTGCTACAGTCCGTGGCCTCACTGTCCTGGTGCCCAGGTCTCACTGTCCCCATCGTTGGCACACCACACTGCCTCCTGATGCTTTCGCTCCCTTCACGTCCTTTCCACTCGAAATTCCTTTGTGCACGTTTTCAGTTTTGCTAGGCAAAGCTGTACACCAGGCCTTCCCCCGACTGGGAACAGAATGGCCCTCGGCCGAGTGGGCTGGGCCTTTGCCGCAGAGCAGAAGCTGGGCACCTGGGCCAACATCAGTTTCTCCACAGAAGGGCCCTCTCGTATATTCTTATCAACAGAAATACACACAACAGTGGAATAAAACTATGCGGGCATCTGCTGTAAAGTGGGGTTTGGCTATGTGGGTAACACTTAATGAGAGGCGGTGAGCGGAAGGACCCACTGCTCTCTGCCTCCACCTTCTGCCTGTCCTCCTGAGGGCGAGAACAGCCGCCTGGAGCTTGGGTCAGTGCGGTCATTGAGAGCATTAAGGCAGCAAACCCTGGACAGGCTCACTGTCCTCTGTTTCGGTAAATGAATATTTTTTAATGTGTTGCAACACACGCCTGCCAGGAGGATGGACAGACTCCAGGCTGGCACTCTGTCACAGCCTCAAAGAGGGTGATCCTGGTTCTCCCCTTCAGCCTTCGTCCTCTGCGGGAGAGACTGCTCCTTCTCCGTGCCCAGGGACTCCGGTAGAGCCTCAGCACCCTGGGGCTGGGAGCTGAGACAGTGCAGGCCCTTGCTCCCCTCCTGTCCACCTGGCTGGGTGCACACCCAAGCCCCGGGGCCTAGAGAAGATGCACTGAACGGCCCACTGTCTCCCAGAGGTATAGCCGCTTCATGCGCATGTCTCATAGGAGGGGCTAGGAGCTCCAGCACCTTGAGCCCAGGCTCCCCTCTCCCTCCAGCACTCAGGGTGCCGCTTCAGGGACTTTGGCCTCGGCAGCCACTCCTCACCTCTCCTTGAGGAGAGCACACAGTGGCTTCTGCCCCCTGCAGCCCTCCTCTGTCTCTCCTCTTGCATCCCTGCTGTCCAGGAGCCCCCACAGGGTCTGGTGGCCTCTGATGGCCTTTCTTGGGGGTGCTTCCCTGGAGACCTTCTGTCCTCTTTCGCTGAACACCATGTACCCAGTGGCTGTTTCAGCTGTTTCTCACCCTGACTGCCTTCTTATTCTCTGCTTTCTGCTGAGGTTCTTTTCCTGTCTATCATGAGGTCCTGGGGCAAAATACCTTTGAGGTTCATCACCCTTGTCACAAATAACAGCATCTCCTTTATTAAGATTGAATAAAGTTCTGTTTGTACCACAGCTTCTTCATTCTTCACTGTTCTTCTGATGACAGGTGGCCTCACTGAGAGGGGCTCCTGGCCCTGGCCCTGACCGTGCAGCAGACTTCAAGCTCCTCCTTCTGGTGCTCTCAGATGGGTCCCCTGCAGGTGCCAGACCAGCAGTCTGAGTGTGCTGTGGCCCCAGCATTTCTGCCTCGGCTGGTGTCTGTTGCCCAGCATTTGTCCTCTTGAGGCCAAGCTTAGGGACCTTTGTCAAGAAGTCCCTGTGGACTCCTTCCTGATCTCCCCGTATCTTCCTGCTTCGTCCCGTTTTCTGCCATGGTGTTTGGACTGTTGCTCTGCTCACACCAATACCTTCTGGTTTCTGTGCTCTTCTGTCTCTGCTTTTGCACAATGCTGACTAACCTGTGTAGGATACTGTCTTTTCCCACCTCTGGTGGACTGGAGTCTGTTAAGCCTGGCTCAGAAGCCTCCACCTGGCCTCCAGCTAGGGGAATCTCCCTGCCCCAGGACCCACATTGTTCCGGCTGGAGGTACAGAGGACTTTGCTGGCCTGTTCACTGGGGGCATGTGCCCTGATCCACCTTGCCAGACTACAGCCTTTTTATTTGTAATTAATTTTATTAGTATTTATTTTTAAATTTTTGAGACAGGGTCTCGCTATGTAGTTCAGGGTAGCTTTGAACTCACCATGTAGCCCATGCTGGCCTTGAACTCTTGGCAATCTTCCTGCCTCAGCCTCCTGAGTGCTGGGATTGCAGGCGTGCACCACCACGCCCAGCTTGTAATTAATTTATTCAGCCATATAACCCAGTGCTTTGATAGATTTGTCCATAATGACTGATTGCAAGTTTGTCTCCCTCTCCGCACATGGCCACGGTGGATCTTTGGACCATGCACCCTATGGAATTGCTTCTTGCTGTGCTCTGACCACCATCTGCCCAGCTCCCACTGCACTCTCCTGTCCCGGGTCCCTGGTTGCCATGTCATATTCTGTTTCTGCGTAATGGACTGTTGGCTTCCATGTGTTTGTGTCATCGTGCAGAGTACTTCTTTCAATACAGACTTATTTCACTTCGCGGAATGTCCTTGGGGTTCATCCCGTTGTCACAGAAGGCAGGAGCTCCTTCATTAAGACTGAATAATGTTTCTGTTTCTACCACATCTCCGTCCGTCCATCCACCAATAGACGTGGTGCTTGCTTCCTATTTGGCTGTTGTGAATAGCTCTGCAAGGAGTGCTGAGCTCTCTGTGAGGTGCTGATTTCATTTCCTTTGAGTACATACGCAGAGAGGGGATTGCCGGATGGTGTGGTGGTTCCACTGTGTGGTTTTTACAGAACGTCCACACTGGTTTCCACGATGGTTGTACTAATTTACATTCACAGCAGTAGCTTACAAAGGTTCACTTTTCTCCACACCCTCCTGTTACCATGGCCACCCTGGTAGGTGTGAGGAGATAGTGAGACTTCGATTTTGTTCCTTGCTTCCCTGATGCTTGGTGATACTGAGACGTTTTCGTAAACCTGTTGGTTGCTTTATGTCTTTTTGGACACATGTCTGTTCAGGTCCATTGCCTATATTCAGGTTGCTTTTTGCCATTGAGTTGTATGAGTTCCTTTTATGTTTTTGATATTAATCCCTTACCAGATGTGTGACACACAAATGTTTTCCCCCAATCTGTAGGCTTCTCTTT
Organism: Heterocephalus glaber; assembly: GCF_000247695.1. Next base: position 3,225,527 of record NW_004624847.1, read on the forward strand.
CCCCATGCAGCCTTTCAGTTTAATAATCCCACTTACTTATTTTCACTTTGTTATTGTTGCCCAAGCTTTGGGCATGATATCCAAAAGATCATTGCTAAGGTCAAGTCAAAGAACTTACTCCATGTATAGTTTTTCTCCAGGGGTCTTACAGCTTCGGGTTTTATGTTTAAGCCTTCAAACCCCTATATTGAGTTGTATTTGTTGGCATTCTGCACTTCACCGTGTGCATTTGAGAACAGCTAATGGGTTAGCAGCAGTGGCGAACCTATGGCACGCGTGCCGCAGCAGGCTGTTTGTGTCACTGAAAGCGCTAAAAGCTTCCCCATCACTGGATTGAAGTGTAAATCCAGGTCGGGTTTTGTTTCATCCAGTTTACTTTTTTCCTCTGTATCTGAGAAGAGATTGGTAATTTAGAACTGGTAATGTTATGAAAAGTAATATTAACCATAATTTCTTTGTTTTTACAGAGGTTGCAGAACTTGAAGCTAATTTACCTTGTAAGTATAGCCTCCTTAGTCACAATTAAGTACTGTAAGGTAATTGTATGAAAAAAGCTTGTGTTATGTTTTAATGACCTTCATAGCAAAAACCTATTTTATTTTTAGTGTTAGAAATTTTTTATTTTGTGTACAAAGAATTTTTGGAGGACATAATGAGAATAGGACTCTGCAGGGTCTCTGGGTGTCGTGTGCAGAATGCAGAGGTGTGTGCAGGCTTCAGACCTCTTCCACATGTGCTCTGCCCCTGTCTTCTTTGAGTTAAAAGGTGTAGGAATCACTAAAAGATGGTCCTGGTTTTGTTCCTGACAGTGCTGCCACTTTGGTCCAGAAAGCACACGTGTCTGAGGTGGGCTGATGGCGTGACCTCCATCCGGAGTCAAGGGTCACCTGGCCTGGTCTGTGCCGCCCCAGGCCCCAGACCCCAGACCCCCACCCGCCCAACTGCAGCCTCACGTGGGAGGCCCTTACTAGGCCATGCACTTATATCATAGGTGTCAGAGTCTTTTTTCTGCCACTCATCCTCTCGCAAACTATTTCTTAAGGCCACCAAAGTCTGAAAACTGGCTGTATCGTGCTAGAACTTTTTATAATCCTGCTTGGTTTAGAAGTAGCTCAGAGGCTGAGGGTATCTGGATGTGGCGAACTGTCGGTGCTCCCGGGCGCGGATGAGGGCTGGAGGACGTGCATTTTGGTATGCAGTTCCACTGCTGCTGAGGGTGGGAAGGTAAGGGGCTGCAGCTCCTGAGCACCATGAAGTCAGTCGCTCTGTGAGGGTAAGTACATGTTCCTTGGAAAACTATTCTGTGTGGGAAGAGTGGGTTGTGATAGAAAGCGTGTTTCTTACCATGAGTCTCGGTCAGAATGGCCTGGAAGTCCCTGGATTGCTTGCCCTCAATGTCCTCTCTGTAACTCAGAGCTGAAGGTATTGCCTTGGGAGTCTCCTAAATCAGGGGTTAAATTTCTACCCACTGAAGTGTTCACAGGTGAAATGATATGCTTTAAAATGAGTGACTGGGGCGGGGGTAGGATAGACAAAGCGAGACTGGCAAATCCTGACTCTGGTGGCAGGTTCGCTGCACTTCTCTCTGCTGGTGTCTTTTAGGATGAGTCCCTAATAGAAAGGAAAAGAGAGCAGCCCTTCTGCTGGCCACCAAGGGGCGTCTCCCCACCAGCTCCTGGCTTGAACGTGTGTAAATGTGCATCTCGAATTAAAGGTTGTGGGCTCTTCTCCCTTACGGTGGTTTGTTTTGTTCTGGAACGTGAATCTTCCAGAGATTGTTTGGTTTTTTACCCATAGAGTGTGGTTTAAAAACACAGAACTGGAAACTAGGTGTTGTAATGCACACCTGTAATCCCAGCCCTGTGGGAGGCTGAGGCAAGCAGAGCTAACGTTCAAGCCCACCCCGGGCAGTTTAGTGATTTGGCAAGAGCCTGTCTGGAGATAGAGCCAGTGCAGGGGCCCAGGGTTCAGTCCCCACTAGCACAAAACAACAACTTCACGAGTGGCTTTAAAGTTGGGATTTTAACTAAACAGATTAGGATTGAAAAAGACATGGCTCATCTTCCTATCCCTGTGTCTTAGGTGTCAGATGAAAGACAGTATGCTAACGTTTCTCTTTGTTCCTTCTCCCTGTCCTCTCCCCCAAAGAGGTAGGAAATCTAAATTAGCTTATAAGGTCAGATGTGTTTTCTAAAAGTCTGAAGTTCCTTATTCTACAGGAAACAAGCCACCAGAGACTAAATATTTACTATCTGCTTAGCAGTCTTTCTAAAATATTTACCAAGACAAAATAACTTGCCTTGTGGCTGTGTTGTTTAATAATTATCCTGAGCTAGGAGGAAGTTCTGTACATGCAAGTGCATAGAAGCTTCTTGGCAAAAAGTAAAAAATGTCTCTTTCAGATAGACTGAAATATCGTTAGGGTTTGAGATAGCACCTGTCTATACACAGGGGAAGAAAAGCTTATTCCTGGAGTTTTGATAAAGCTCCTGCATCGAACTATAACAAAAACCTGACTTTTACCGTTTGTTTTTTAGAGTTTATCTATTCTTAAACTTTAAAACTTTTGGAGTTTTTCTGGAGTCTGATTATTTGTAGTCCACCTTGGGGGGCCAGTCTCTTTCAGAGGGATTGGCTTCCACATGTGCCTCTTATTAGGAGACACCAAGGAGAGAAGTAGCCTTCAGTAGCAGGTGACTGCACCAGCCTCACCTTGTCGAGAGACTTCCCAAGCCTTCCTCATCTGATTTTCTTATGTGTATCTCAGAGATATATGACATTTACATTTTCCAAATGCAGGTGATGGAAATGGAGCCCATATGTAGTTCTCCATGCACAGTTTGGGGGTTTTTGGTGGGAGGTGGCACTGGGGAATGAACCTAAGGTCTTTGCACTGGGCTAGATCCTTCTCAGCCCTTTTTAAATTTTTCATTTTGAGAGAGTCTCGCTGAGTTGTCCAGGCTGGGATTGGACTTGGCGATCCTCCTGCCTCACCCTCCCAAAGTGCTGGGAAAACGGGCATGTGCCACCATACCCGGCTGCATACACAGTTGTAAATGTGTGGTTTGGGGCAAGTCCTGAACTTGTTAGCCACAAATTTCTTTCCTTCTAAAGTAGGGAAGATGGTAGTGTATCCTCTAAGACTGCTGTTGTCCCTCTAGACTGAGTTATCTGTCCCCCTGGAAAAGAAGCCTCCCCCAGTGCTGGCTTGTTCTAACTCACACGTCTCGTGTCCTGTGTCCGCACGACACTGAATGCCAGGCAGAAGTGCGGCCTTGGGAGGGCAGCTGTGAGTTGGGTGCTGCCTGGGGCCCTGGCCTCAAGTGCCAGTGAGCCTTGGCAGCCCTCCCGTCAGCCACCCTTGTCAGGGTGTGGGATTGGATGGTCTCCGAGGTGCTTCTGACTCAGTATTTGGATTATCCTAATCATGTTGAAATTTTTTCTCATTGTAAGACTGAGCAAATATTTTCAGTGGAACTTAGAAATAGTCAGTAAGCTGGGCATGGTGGAGCACACCTGTAATCCCAGCCAGTCTGGGCTACCTGGTGAGTTCCAAACCAGCACGAGCTATGCAGCAAGACCTTGTCTCAAAATAGTAGGTGAATTGAAGAGTCTGAATTTATAGATAGGGTGGAGAGCAGGTGTGGCTGTGGCAGCCGCCCCTGTGGTGTGGGACCAGGGCCCCTCCACCCCACCCCGAACAGTGCGTCCGGGCCAGCAGGGCGAAGATGTGCTTGCAGGGCACGTCTGCCTGAGGGCGTGATTTCTTCTTTCAGAATACAGGGCAGAGCCCTTGAAGTGAGTGGGAGGGATTGCTTTAGTGACTACTTAAAGGTTGAAGGAGAGTGTCTTGTTGTGGGGTTAATTCGTGAAACACCAGAGAGAGAAAGAGAGAGCAAGAGAGAGAGACACACACAAATGGGAAGGCCCTGGTCTGGCCTGACAGTTGCATCTGCCGGCAGCTTCTGTTGCAGCCACGTGGGCACCTGTGTGTCACTGGTGCTTGCAGACCGCTGCCGCCAGCCTGCTGATGTGCTGTTTCTTTTGCAGGTACGTGTAAAGTGCATTTTCCCGATCCAAACAAGCTGCACTGCTTTCAGCTAACCGTAACCCCAGGTAATCAGTACTGTTCTGTACTTAACGCTAGAGTGTTTTCACACAGCAAAGTTTTAAAGTCTGCCCAAATTGGTAATCTTTGGATTATAACCTAGATTTAAAAAGTTAAGGCATTTCATGTGAACCACACTGTGTGGAGACAGGAGGGATTCAGTACCCACAGCTCAGCATCTAGAGTCAGTCAAGACGGAAGCTGTTAGTGAGCAGTGCAGAGCGTGGGCCTCTCAAGCTGCATGGGCCCGATTTCCTCCCACTTTGGAGCAGTGCGAGCTTGGCCTCCCAGTCACAGCCCCACCTTCTGAGCGGGGACAGCCTGTTTCCTGGGTCAGCGGGAGGACTAAATCGGTAGCGTGTGGACAGTGCAGGTCACCAGCTGTCCTCCCCGGCACCGATAAGGGCCTGGGCCCCAGGCCCCCACTCGCAGCATATCTCCAAGCCAGACCACAGCACAGGAGGGAGGGCTTGTGGCTTTTCTAGTTAGGGCTCAGCTCCCAAGTTCACAGATTTCTGCCCACGTTGACCTCAGCAGTGGGTGGCAGGAAGTTGATGCTGCAGGGGGGTGGACAGGAAAGGAGGAAAAGGGAACTAACCAGAGGGCTTCTTGGAAGTCTGACACTTCTCTAAGAAAGGCAGGCACAGATGTTGTGAACAGGTACAGAGGGGGAAGCTCCACCTTTTGTCCTGTCTCCCGTTTGCTGTCTGAAGGCCGAAGGTTCAGAAGTATCCCTGGAGGACCTGAGAGTATTCTTCAGGTGAATGCTGTCATTCTCCTTCAGGATATAAATAGGGAATGAAAATCGCTCAGAGGCTTATGACAAAGTGAGAGTAAGGGATAATTTGTCCAAAAGTGATGCTGAGAGAGAACGTGGCAGTCAGTGGAGGCGGGAGTGGCTGACCTTTTGGAATAGCGGGCCAAGCCTGGGCACCCGCAGCTGTTTTTGTGGGGGTTTTGTTTTGTTTTGTTTTTGGTACAGGGGATTGAACTAAGGACCTTGCACTTGCAAGGCAGGCAGTGGCACCACTGAGCTAAACCCCCGGCTCCCACAGCTGTTTTTGAGGCAGTCCACAGATGTTTCTGCCATCATTTGGCGATGTAAAGTTCAGGTTATTACTTGGAGCTGAGGTGGGCAAAAAAAAAAAAAAAAAAAAAAAAATGAAGGCTCGGACTTTGGGCATGGAAGTAGAGGGTGTTATGTTATTTGGGGATGGAAAGGGAGCGGGGGACTAGGAATGATGACTCAATAGCTGATTCAGAAGTGGGAGCAGGGCTGGGGATTTAGCTCAGTGGTTTCGCCGCCTGCTTTGCAAGCACGAGGGCCCGAGTTCGATCCCCGGTACCAAAAAAAAAAAAAAAAATGTTCGGTGACAAAAGTGGGAGCAAATACTGAATTTTGATCTGTGGTAATGAGCCTGTAGCCTTGTTCTTCTGAGGTAGGATGGGTTGCCTCCTTTGTAAGAAGCTTTATGATAACAGGATAAAGCCTGATTTTAAGGTGTACTCAGGGAGGTTCTACACAGGGCCCTAGGACCTGTGCAGATTTGGTCTGGTACCAAGTGGCCAGAGACAAGAGTACTGAGAGCCCTGCCCTTAGAAACAGAGAGTTCAGGGGCCTGGCAACTCCAGATAGGGGACATGAAGCTGTGAAGCTACACAGTGGGGAAGATCCCGTCCTCTGGCAGCCTTCCTGCAATAGCACTCATTCTGCTGCTCCCTCAGGGCTGCTGAGCACTTGTGGGCTTCCTCAGAGACGCAGGGTCGCCCCCACTGGGGACGTCATCATGTGCAGCATCATGTACCTGCTGTTACATAATGCGGGCATTTCCAGAGATTCTTGTCATGGTTCAGATCGGTTCCCTGTTCACTGAGCATCCTCAGACTCACTGCTCATAGTGAATGTTTCTCCCTCTGCCAGCCGGAGCGCACCCTGGGGCTGAGCTGAGCCTGAGTTCTGCGGCCCTTGGCCGTGAACAGCCTAGCCTGGCTCTTGCAGGCTGTTGCTGTCATTAGGGTTTCTGTAGAGTCTTACTTCCCAGTGAGTATTGTCTGCCCCCTTTAACAAACCTGAAACCCATGAATGCTGTGACTATGAAGGTTATGTAGATGGCAGCATGTTTGCTGTTCTAATCATGGTTCTTGAAAGTGGAATGTAGTCGTTAGTTTGCTATTCACTAGCCCTCAGATAAAAAAGTGTAGTTTTGGGCTGGGAATTTAGCTCAGTGGTTCCGCTGCCTGCCTTGAAAGCACAAGGACCCGAGTTCAATCCCTGGTACAAAAAAAAAAAGTGTATTTTGATGCCTGTGAATACTTACATTTGTAGCAAGTGCACGCTGGGAACATTGCTGTCACCTTGAGCTGTGTGCTCAGCGCTGCTTCCAGACACCGAGGTGGGCCCTGGTTTTGGGTTATCAAGAGAACTGTGGCAGAGATCTGCGAACTCCAAAACTTACCTAGTGTCACAGTGTTTACGAAAGCTTTCTGGAGTCCCGCTCCTTAGTACTGCAGAGTCTAGAGATAGCTTCATCAGTAATGCTTTCACTGTGGGTCATGCGTGACACAAGGGGTTTTGAAACCGACTGGTTCCAAACTTGTAACGTGTGTGATGGAGGTGTTCGCAGGGTTGCTCTGCTGGGCCCTGTCCACACTTGGCAGCATTTTCAGTTCTTTGGTTTTTGTTTTGATATGGTCCCTCATGCTTGGGAATAAATCTACTTTTCAAAGAAAAAACAGGAATCTAATTTGTTGGTGGGGAAAAGAGAAAATACCAAAGTGAGACAAAACCAAACAAGACCCTAAAGACAGGCCCAGCTTTCCAAGTCTGCAGTGGGCGCTGGAAAACCCCAGTCACTGGGGGGCTTGGGATGACCAGGGTGATTAACTGGTGGTTTTATTTATTTGTTTGTTTGTTTTCCTATGTGTGTGTGCACCCGTATGCGTGTGTGTGCACATGAAACTGGGGATTGAACCCAGAGCCTTGGCACTGAGCTACATCCGTGGCCCTTTTGTAAATATGTTTTATTTTCAGTTGTTAAGCTGCCAGGCTAAGCGCAAACTGACACCCCCTGCCTCCACTGTCCAGAGTGCTGGTATTATAGACATCTACCACCACACCCAGCTTTGTTTTTTTCATGCTTACTTTTTTTTGAGGCAGGGCCTTGCTTTGTAATTCAGGCTGGCCTTGAACTTGCTATGTAGCCCAGGCTGGCCTCAAACTCCTGGCATCCTCTTGGCTCAGCCTCCCGACTGCTGGGATTTCAGGCATGTGCCACCACGCCTGGCCCTACTGAATTTTTTTTTTTTTAATTTTTATTTTTTTGGTACCAGTGATTGAACTCCAGACCTTGTACTTGCGAGGCAGGCGGCGACACCACTGAGTTAAATCCCTGGCCCCCTACTGATTTCCCCCCCCCTACTGATTTTTAAAACGTTAGACCAGGCTTCTATTCCTGTAGTGAGCCCTACTTGATTATGATGAGTTATCCTGTTTCGTTTTTTTAAAAGATTGCTAGGTTCAGTCTGGTAGTATTTCATTAGAGATTTTCATGTCAGTCATCATGAAGAATGTTGTTCTGTATTTTTCTTACTTGTATGTAATTTCTTTGTCTGATTTTGGCATCAGGGCAGTGGTGGAGTAAGTTAGGAATTATAGGTGCTCCCTTCTTTCCTGAGTGTGTGTAGGTTTGCCTCACTGCCTCCTTCAGGGTTAGGTAGGACCGATTCACCAGCAGTCCCAAGCTGCCATTTTCTTGCCAGGAAGGAACTGAGTTCAGTTCATTTAATACATAGAGTGTCACCCATCTGTTACGTTTCTTTATTAAGTCAGCTTTCATTGTTTTTTCTGTCAAGAAATTTGCCCATTTCATCAAAATTAGAATGGCCTGATATGGAAGTGGTTTGGGAGTTTCTCTTCTACTAGTACCTGCAGGGCCTGTAGCGACCCCAAAAGGTTTAAAGTGCGGCCGGCCCTCAGCGTGTCGAGTGGAGGTTTTAACACGTGCACTTGCATGTTGGTCCCCGGCTCTCTGCGCACAGAGCTTTCATGTAGACCGAGGGACCGCTGTGAGGGGTCAGCGTGAGGAGGAGCAGCCCCACCCACCCACAGTCTTCTGACAGGTAACGGATGGCGACCCTCCTGTTGTCTGGGCATGGGAATGTGACTGAGTTCTCGGCAGCGGCAGCGGTGGCAGCAGCAGCGCTTCTTGCTCCATGTGGTTGTGTCGCTCTGATACTTCTTCTTGGAATGGGGTGATGCTGAGTAGACAGCCCCAGCACTGGTACAGACATGGCTTATCTGCTTTCTCTTTTCCCTAGTGCTGGGACTGGAACCCAGGGCCTCTACTGATGAGCACATCCCCAGGCCTTTTTTAATTTTAAATTTTGAGACAGGAACTCGATAAATTGCCCAGATTGGCCTCTAACTTTAGATCCTCCTGCCTCAGCCTCCTGAGTACTGGAGTTATATAGGCTTGTGCCACCACACCCTGTTACTGTCGGTTCCTATGCTGATTCCTGCCCCTGTCAAGCATACAGCTCCTAATCAGTTTCTTTTATGGGATGCTCAGGCTTCCTGAAGTGAGTATGAAGTAAGTTTAAGATTTTTAGCAATTAAAAAAATGACCAGCCCTCTTTCAGTTTCCTGATCCACAGGTGGCTCCGTTTAAGCAGCAGTGGCTTTTTCTCTCCTTTTCTCACCGAGCGCATCAGTCCCGCTGGCTGCTCCACGTGTCCATCAGCATTGAGTCTAAGCCCTGCAGTCAGTGTCCCGGGTGCAGCCCGGTGTGTAATGGGATTAATTTCTGTTTCCATAATGACTTGCTCCTTTTTAGAGAAATGTCTGTTCGATTACTTTCCCCTTTTCAACTTACTTTTTTCTTATTATGGAATTTCAAGATTTCTTTATTCAAAGTGTAAGTCTTATCAAATGCATGTATTAAAGATATTTTTCCTACTTGGTGACATTTAATTTTTTTAAATCTGTCTTTTTTTTTTGGTACCGGGGATCGAACTCGGGTCCTTGCTATTGCACAGCAGGCGGCGAAACCACTGAGCTAAATCCCCGGCCCTCTTACATCTGTCTTTTGCAGAACAGGAATTTAAAATTAATATTGGTAATATCTAGCGTATGATTTTGTTCTTTGTGATAGTGAACAGGTAGAATGACCGCCCCTGAAGATCGCCCTGGCGTAACCCCTGGAACCTGTGAGTGTCATGTCCCATGGCACAGGAGAGCTGCAGATGCCTGACGGGCTGGTCATGTGGCCTTCAGACAGGAAGATCAGTGGGGTTGCCCAGTGGATGGGCCGGCTGTAGTGAAAGGGTCCTTAGGGGTCTGTGAAGGAGGTGTGACGACAGGAACAAGGCAGAGCAGTGAGGCTCTGTCTTCAAAGTGGAGAAAGGGAGCCCGAGCTGCAGTTACCAGCAAACGGGTTCTTGCCTGGAGCTACCGGAAAGGGGTGACACTTTGCCAACACTGACATTTTAGCCCAGTGAAACACAGAAAACAGTAAATGACCCACAGAAAATGACGAGTTTATATTGTATTGCTGCTATAGAAAGTGGTAAGACTACTTGGTGCTTGTCACATCCTAAGGAATCTCTTAAGATGTACAAAGATTCCTCCTTTTTAAAAATTGAAGAATACGTTTTAGAGTTTTAGAATATAGAGTCAGGTGCTCGCTTCAGCAACACAACTAAAATTAGCATATGGAGTCAGGTCTGTGATCCATTTTGAGTTAATTTTTGCACATGATACGAGATAGGGTGTAATTTCTGTTTTTCTCCCATTTGGATTCTGGTTGTCCCGGCATCTGCGGAAGAGGCTCTTTCCCCTGAATTCCTTGGCACTGTGTTGGCATGACTTGACTAATATTTGGACTCTGTCTTTTCTACACCCTTGTTCCATGGCCTGGGCTTATACAAATGTTTCTGTCTTGATTGCTGTGGCTTTGTAGTAAATCTTGAAATCCTACTGTGACTTCTGACTTGTTCAACGTTGTTCACTTTTTCAAAATTATCTTGACTCTTTTTGGTCATTTGCTGTTGCTACACATTTTAGGGTTAGCTTGTCAAACTCTACCATTAGATTTTGATTGGGACGGCAGTGGCTCTGCTGTAGACCAGTTTGGGGGAGAATTGCCTTTGTCATTATTGTCTTCCATTCCATGAACATGATTTATATTCTTCAGTTTCAGTTTTCCTTTGCTAATACATATAATCAATTTTTGTACAGTGACCTTATGTCCTACCACCTTGGTAAGCCTCCCTTTAGTTCTGGTAGCTGTTTTGTAGATTCCATAGAGTTTTCTGTGTGACTGCCATGCCATCTGCAGATAGTTTTATCCCTGTCTTTCAGTCTAGTCCTCCAGTGCTGGGAATCAAACCTGGGACCTTGCACATGGTAGGAGAGCCCTTTGCCACTGAGCTAAACCCCTAGACCTCCCTTTCAGTTTTTACCCTTTTATTTCCTTTTTTGCTTTATTTTGCTAAGATTTCCCCTACCCACCCCTTTCCTTCTTTCACCTGTTGTATGATTCACTTGTGTGTCTCCTTCGCATTAGAATATGAGCAGGCGTTGTCTCTTGTTCCTATGTCCCCAGGGCTAGGACAGTGTTGGATGTAGTAGGACTCATCCAGTACTCGTGGAAGAAGGGAGGGATTTAAACTGTGGCTTGCAGATTTTGATGTTATTGAACCTAAAATCATGCCTGCATTGTGTCTGGGGTGACGGTGGGTGATTATCAGCATCTTCCCCTGACGCTGCTGCCGTCTGTGAATGCGTGCTACCTTATGTCAGACCGCAGGGCTCACCACCAGCTTGCTCCTTCATTCATTTTTGGAGATGTAATGCTGAGAACCACTTGTTCATGGGAATCAGGCTATGTGGAAGGTGTTACTGTTATGTCTTTTGTCCTTGGACATCAAAGCTGAACTCAAAATTAAACCCAGCTAGGCCACGGCACCAAGTCCCATCAGCTGAAACTGGTTCCGCGCTGCTCTTCCCTCCAGAGCATCTTGCTTTACCTGAATACTCAGAGCTGTGAAAGTCCTTTACCAACATAGTATCGAAATAAATCTTGGCACATGCCTTGGGGTTTCATCTAAAGCTTGGGGTTGGCAGGTTCAGCTCATTCAGGTTATCAGAAATGTCTGCCAAGTGCATTACCATCAGACGAGTCAGTCACTTGCCAGGGCAGTGTGATTTGTGAGACAACTGTGCCAGGTCTCACTGTGAGTTGTGGTTCCAGTAGGTAGGTGAGACCTGGAGCCAGGCACTGACTGGGTACAGAGGTGCCCTGCAGAAGCACATTGGCACCCTCCGCTCAGCTCTACACGCTCTTCATAGTGGTGTAGGGGTGCAAGTGGCTAAGGGAAGTTGTAGTCGCCCTGCCACCAGACCGCGCTGTATCTCAACTCTGGAACCTCCAGAGTAAACTGAGATCCTGTTTCCCGTGCCATGTCAGCCCTTGCAGAAGTGAGTGTGAGACAGGGAAGGCTCAGCCCTCCAGCGCCTCAGCCAGGACGCTGCCCAGGCCTCTGCCCTCGGAGGATTTGCTGCTGTTAGTCACCTTTCTGTTTCCGGGGCAGATATCTGCCATACATGGCTGATGGGAGAAAGGGTCATTCTGCTGAGTCTCAGAGGTCTCGGTCTGGTTAACTGGCTCCAAGGCAGAGCTGGCGTGATAGAGGAAAACTGCCCACCTGCTGGTGGTGGGGAGCCCAGAAAGATGTCACTTCTGAGACCCCCTCCCCCGTGACCCGCTTCCCTGGCCAGGCCACTCCCAGCAGCCCCCCAGCTGAGCTCAGGGTGGTAACGCCTGAGTGAGGCCGGTGCCCCAGATCCTGGTGCCCCAGATCCTGTCCTTCTCCAGGCCCCAGCTGTGTGTGCGCTGCCTGTGGAGTCTTCCGGGCACTCCACACAGGCACTCCGCTTGCCTTGCAGCAGAGCATCGAAGGGACATTGTGGAGAGGTGACCTTCTGCTCATGAGGAGCCAGGTCATGAAACTGGTGGGAGGGTGGGGTGACTGCGGGCCTGCGAGCGCTGTCGGTGACTCACTCCAGGGGAGCCTGGGGGAAGTTGGCCGTCCAGACGTGGATTCTGTTCTAGTGTTTGTACCATCAAGGAGATTCTCCGAAACTGGAACAGAACTTTCCAAGGAGAAGGTGGACATGAGTGCTTGGTGTGTGGTTCCTCAAAGGCAAGAGAGAGTGGACCCCAAAGCACAGTGGAGGGAAGAGTAGTTCCTCTAAGGAGGGCCAGGAACCCCCTCCCTGCATCCTGCATTTCAAACCCTGGCTTGCTGAGAAGTGCGAAACCACGGAGAGTCCGTGGAGTCAGCCATCTAGACTTGTGGTGTGCTGTGCTGTGCTGTGTGTATGCTGGTGTAGAGCCCGTGGATCAGGCCCAGGCTATCCCTTCCCCTGGGCAGCGCGGCCTGCAGAGCAGGTGCAGGGGCAGAGTGTGGGGCTGGGAGGGGGACTGGCAACGCTCTCCCCTGGGTCCACATGAGAAGCCCAGTGCAGGAGTTGCTCTTGGGCGCTGCCTGCCGCATTGCAAGCTGGACAGTGGGCTTCTGGGCCAGGTCAGTGATGAGTAAGCAGATTAGAAGCAGAAGTCTTTTCCTCAGACATTTGCTTCATGAAAGAAAGAAATCAGAACTGCCTGTTCTTATTTTCAAAGAGTTAGGAGAAGATACAATTACTGAGAATTCGCTGGGACACCATCTCTGGATCTGGTGGGCAACGGAGTTGGAACGTGTTTAATCCATGGAGTTGAAAGTGAGCTGGAGAATACGTGGTACAGCTGGGTGGGGGCCGGGCACAACCTTGCGGACAGACCTAGCGTGTGCAGTGGGGTCACTCCTGAGAGGACAGTGCAGAGCCACCAAGTGTCCTCCACAGCTGCGGCAGCGGCGATACCATGGGTGCAGGCTTTGCAGTTGCTAAACAGGAGGTTCCCAGCCATAGGGGTCAGGTCAGAGTATGTGGCACCCCAGGGTTGGGTGTAGATCTGGTCGAGCACTCACTAGGCTGTGGGAGCCCTGGGCTCAGGCCCCAGCATTGCCAAAAACCAAAAGCTAAAACAGAACTCGAGGTGCCTCTTTGTTTTCTTTTGTTTTAAGGTGCTTCTTATTTGGAAAGTTCTCATCTACTTAAACACTTTCCCAAATTGGTATCTTCTCCAAAGACTATCCTATCAGTCACAAATCCAGGGGTGTTTATAAGAATTAGAAGTATACATATCAAAGTGCAGGCAGAATAATAAATGCTGTAGGGATGGTTAAACAACCAATTAGAAAACACCATTTTATTCTTCACAATGAATCAATTAATTAAATGTAATATGTGAAACCACAAAGCTACTAGAAGATATAGGAGAGCATTTGCATAATCTTGTTGGGAAAGACCTTTTTAAAGCGTGAGTCCAAAGACAAAAGCCATGAAGAAAGACTGGCTTTTTATAATGGAAAACTAGTGTTCAGGACCAGTGAAATCAAAGGGTAGACTAAGAAAAATTGCTTGTAAAACATACAGAAGGCAAAGGTGAACTTTCTTAAGAGCCTTTAACGAAAAATGATAGCCAAAAGATGAATATCTCAGTAACCACAGTTTAAAAAGCAATTAAGTGGGCCGGGGATTTAGCTCAGTGGTTTCTCTGCTTGCTGTGCAAGCTCAGGGACCTGAGTTCGATCCCTGGTATCAAAAAAGAAAAAATAGCAATTAAGTTATTAAAAGAAAAAAGAGAAATGGCCAATTATCTGATACAAATTTCAGCATCACTAGGGTGCAGCAGATGGATGTAAAATCAGAGAGATGTAGTATTTTTCTTGTGTCAGATTGGCAAAGAGTAAAAACAAGGTCGTACCCCCTCTAACTGATGGTCAATGTCTTAAAACTCGTGAGGGAACAGAATGTTTTAGTGATTTGTGTGGTATTGGCGGCCTGCTATCCAGTGTCCCTTTCAAATAAACATTGAGGGACGAGGTGAGAGAGAACACGGCTGATGTGTTCATGGCTGTCCGTGCTTGGGGGAGGTTGAGCTGTCGTTCTAAAGATGCCGTTCATTGTGCCACTTGGGAAGCTGGGAGTTTTCCAGGCTCTTCCATACCGGTGCATCCTCTGCTGGCAGCAGCTCTGGCAGCACTTCCTAGTCCAAACAGGGGCTGCCCTGTGGGGTCTGCAGGTTTGGGGGCTGGACATCCTCCTGCGTGCCCTCAAGGGCTGGCTCTGTCCTGACACTGCTCCAAGCACTTACTGAGGCAGCAATTCTCTCTGCTTCCCCTTGGGGTCCCCTGCCCGGGAAAGGGGGTAGGTGGGGGCAGCCAGGGCCCAGCCCGGGGTTTCGTAGGGAGGGGCCCCGCATGCTTGCTCACTCACTCGCTGTGAAGGAACTAGTTCTAACCTCTTGATTCCTTTTGCCATTTCCTAACTGAGCATTTGCTTTTTTTTCTCTCTCCTTTTTGTTAATTTAAAAGAATTTTTGTTTTTGTTTTGTTTTGTTTTCTGATAGATGAGGGTTACTACCAGGGAGGAAGGTTTCAGTTTGAAACTGAAGTTCCTGACGCGTACAACATGGTGGTGAGTAGCCTGGGTTTGAGCTCGACTTCCCCAACCTGGCGATGCCTGCCCCTGGGCCTGTCACCCGTACTGGGCCTTTGCTGCCTCTGCCCATGTCCCCGGGGGGTGAGCACGCACCCCACGTGTTCCTGTCTTGAATGCCATTTGTCAGCAGAATTTTAGAGTTTCACTACAGAAATGGGTTCATTCAGCGGATAAACACAGGCTCAGGTGTACTGTATGCCAGGCCGTCTGCCTGTGTATTGTACGCAGGTCCTATTTGGTAAATAAGAAAAAAGGCATTTTTAATTTGAAACACTGGTTTTGTTTATGGTATAAGCCAAAATTCCAGAAGTCTGAAATGTGTGCATTAGAATTCCAGGGAATAGCAAGTAATTGACACCCAGACTGCATGTCCATCCCTCTATGGCCTGTCTCAGTAATGGTTACTCCAAATGCCGCCACATTCCTTTTGCTCTTGGGGGACCGCACAGCCACTGGGGAGGTGAGAGAAAGGCTAGAGAGCTGACAGTGACTCGCGTGGTGAGCACAGACACCTAGCGGACAGGAAGCTGGTGTGTGGGGTTCCAGGGAGGGATGCAGATGGCACAGCTGGAAGTGGCTCAGGCAAAATGGCTGAGAGCCGGCTGTCCTCCCCCTGTGGGTGTTCTGGGTGGCAGGACGTGTGCACTGTGCTCACGGTGTGGGTGAGGACTTGCCCCAAGGAGGCAGATTGGCCAGGCTGATGGGTGGAGAGCTGGAGTGAGGGGATGATGGGGAGAAGATGAGGAATCTCGGCTGGGTGGGATTGAGGAACCGCTGAATTTAAGATCCTGACGGCTCCCCACACCTGAGCAGGGAAACGAGATGTGCCGGACTCAGGGACAGCTCCATGCAGGGCTTGGCCCAAAGCTCTGCCACATGCTGTTACATCTTTCTCTCTCATTTGTCCTCTCCCCCTTGGGACACCTTCCCAATTATGGGCTGGTTGGCATCAGGAGGAGGAAGAGCCCATGTCCTCAGCACAGAGGCCCTGGAGGGCCTAGCTCCAGCCGCGCTTCTGCTCAGGCCCTCTGCACCCTCCCTTCCCCTTCCCCTTCCTCGGGAGCCTGGGGTGGTGCAGAGTTGAGTGCCGGAGTCCCCAACTCATCTGGACTTGCAGAGTGGGCTCCTAGTGTGTGACCCAACCTGCCCGGCTGGGGGTGGCCGCAGGGGCTGAGGTGACCGTGGCAGCAGGTGGTGACTTGTCAGTGATGATTCCCCAGCATGGTGGGTAGCCGAGGGAAGGGGCACTGGTGCCCTGGGGAGCTAGGAGGGCGCTGCGGCCCTGTGGTGCCCCAGGTCCTGGGGTGCCTCTGACAAGCCGGTCAGGAGAAGGGCCGCAGGTCTCCTGGGTATGACACACACCATGTTCGTCAGTGCAACTAGCAGGTCTGCCGTGGGCCCTGAGCTAGGAGAACCACACCCTGCTCGCCCTCTGCAGAGAGCAGTCCTGTCGGAAGGCAGCCGCAAGGCTGTGTGCACCGAGAGCCTCAGTGCCTGTGCCCTGGCTCCCTGAGCCGATGGCCAGGCGGTGCCCATCATGACATGATGCAGTGCGGTCACCGGATTGGTACCAAGAGCTCACTCCACTGTGTTGGTTAAGCCAAGACTTTCTCATTGAGCACTAGTTGGCCAGTTTGGGTATAAATCAGACTTTCTGTAAAAAGCCTGGTGGTATTGTACACCCTGCAGACCACAGAGGATCTGTGCCACATTTTTTTGAAGCAGGAGGATGGCAAGTTTGAAGCCAGCCTGGGCCATATAGCAAGATCTTGTCTTAACAAAGTGACGAAAAATGAATATACAGAATAAGAAACTTTTAAAAAATTTTCTTAGCTCTGCTATAATTTTTTTCTTGTTTTTGTCATCTTATTAGTCTCCAAAGTTTTTGTTTCACTTCTGTAGTGAAATGTCCGCCTCATGAGTTTTTCGTGTTATGAAATGCCTAAAGTGGCCCTTCAGACGCCAACGTGGTCATCTGTGGTTTTTTCTGGTACTTCTATAGGTCAGTCTTTTGTGCTTCATTTGAATGGGTCTGGAATAAAGGTCAAAGCAGGGATTTTTGTTTTTCAAGTGGTTAGTGGGTGAGGGGGACACTGAACAGCGTCCTCTTCCTCGTGGACTGGAAATGCAGTATTTGTCCCTCGCGTGTTAAACCAGCTGTACGCCAGGGCCTGGCCACAGACACGAGCCCGAAGGAGATGCGGGACGCAGGCCTGGACGCTTTGCGGTGGCAAGTATGGGCCAGGGAGGGTTGCAGGCAAGTTAGACCAGTGTGGGAGTCCAGGTCCACGCTTCCACCGTGGAGCTTTGCGTGTTCCTGGACCACATTTAAGGAGGACCTTGTGTGCCACAGGTGTTGGCTGACAGAGGAGGGTCTGTCACCGTCTGACTAGGGCAGACACCAGCCAGACTCGGGGCCCGTGGCGGGGAGGGAGGTGAGCTGGCCTTGCTCTGCCTCCTCCTGTCGCTGTCGGGGTCGAGTCACAGCCTAGCCTGCAGCACTGTCCTGTGGCCTGGAGCCTGGCCCTCCCCCTCCGCACAAGGCCTCGCTCCCAGAAGTAGTGTCGTTCCCGTCCCTTACTTGCTAAAAGCAAATGAGTGTGTGAGATGGACTGACACTCCCACCGAGCCCTGAGACACGTACGTTTGCACAGTAGGTTTCATCACTTTGGGAGGAAACGTGATTTTGTGAAATCAGAAAGCATAGGAGGGGCTGGGAAAGTATATGCCTTATATAAATAAAGAGCACTAGAAAAGCTGTAGGGAGTATACGGAAGAAGACGCAAGCTATAAAATGGAGTCGCACGGGACTGGGAGCCTGCTGCCCCAGCCCACACCGCTGGGTCCTCCAGGTGCGGACACTGACTGCGCACCGGCCAGGAGCCTGCTGTGATATGGGACCCCGTAGCAGCACTGGCAGTGCCAGGGCTCCTGAGCAGCAGCTCCTCTGCACCCCAGGAGGGCCGTCTCCTGCAGGGCCTGAGCAAGGTGCCGCGGACAGCAGGGCTGAGGTAGAGCAGAGAGCAGCTGAGCCAGCAAGCGAGTGAGCGAGTGGCTGGGTTCGTGGGAAAGCAAGGGGAACACAGTTCCTCTCGGAAAGGAAAAGGAGGTGCATGTGGCCAGAAGAGAGCCCCAGAGCCGTGCGTGCAGTCAGGGGGGCGCTTCTGGGGAGGAGTGAGGGTGAAAGCAGACGTGTGATGATTTAGATTTACGTGTTTGTGCCATTATACACACTCTGTATAATCGTGTACTCTAACGTATCACTGTATGTTAAATACCATATTATGTATCGTGTGTAGACATTTCTTTCCTCTCACTTTTGTTGTCTCTGAAAAGAATGTAGATCAGACCTTTATCCAAACACACCAAGTTGGGAATGTCACTGGAACATTTCATCCCCACAAGCTCCTTTTCATTCTTTCCTCCTCCTCTGAGTATACAATGGACAAAGACCCTGTCTAGGAAAATGTATGTAGCAACAGCATCTTCAAAATCATCAGCCAAGAAGCCCAGCATGATGGCACACACCTGTGATCCAAGTGCTTGGGAGGCTGAGGCAGGAGGAACTCGAGTTCAAGGCCAGCCTAAGCAATGTAGTGAGACCCTGCCTAAAAAACAAAAAAAGACCTCAGTCAAGGGAACAGGGTGTTCTTGCAAGGAGTAGTGATTTTCGGCTGTGGCTCAGTACTGAGGCACAGAGCAACCTGTGGCCTTCTGGTTGGAGTCGGGGCCAGGTGGGTGTGGGATTCTGTCCTGGAGTGCCCTGCAGACACCCACTGACAGCCGGAGTCCCGCACTGTCATCTTGCAGCCTTGTGGGCTCGGAGATGGTGCCTGAGCAGGGCGGGCTGCACTCGGGGCTGCAGGCTGCGGGCGGGGCCTGGACTCGGTCCTCACCACGAGACCCTCTGTGTTGCAGCCTCCCAAGGTGAAATGCTTGACCAGGATCTGGCACCCCAACATCACAGAGACGGGGGAAATATGTCTAAGGTGAGTGTCTTCCTCTGCCCTCCCGCTGGGACACCTCCTTCAGTGACAGCCCAAGTTGCCTTTGTGGGGCGGATTTTAGCTGAGGGGAGTGTAAGACGGGCAGAAGGCAGGAGAGGCCTGGGTCCCGCCCCAGGACCCGTCTCTGGCCTGCTGTGCCTGGCACCCTGCAGACCCTGCAGGTCCCTGGTGCGCAGGTGGTGGCACCACGGCCCACTTCCGGGGGTGCAGTGGTAGCAAACTGAGGATGTGCTGGTGCTTGGTCGGTTTTAAAGTCAGTCCAGCATTTGGACTTTCTGTTTCTGTGTCTTGTCCCTGTGCGGAGTGAGGCGGTGATGCAGCTGGAACGAAGACCCCTGGAGGCAGGGTGGGAGGGGGTAGAGGGCGTGGTGCGGAGGGGGTGGGCTTCCCGGTGGGGTCCTCTCAGCCAGCCTAGGGTGCCATGATCTGGCGCAGTTCTCAGCTCTGCAGGGCTGCCAGCCCCTCCAGTCAGCTTGGTGGGGAGCCAGAGCTGCTGGGGGCCTTCCCTCGGCCTCTGATCTGTCCCAGAAGTGCAGCCCGTGGCCCCAGCCTCCTGCATCTGTGTACATGTGGTCATTTCCTTACCTTACCCTCACGTTTATGGGTGGTGAACACACAGACTTCCACAGGCATGCCTTTTCCCAAGGGGTCTTCCTGTGCCCTCCCTGCCTGTAAGTATGGATCATAGGCCCCAGCCCCAGCGGTGGCAAGCCCCTTGGCTCTCCCTGTCCCAGGACGTGCTGGCCAGCTCTGGGGTTGCCACACTTAGCTTCTCCGTGTGGCCCTTGCCTTGGTCAGAACTGGGCCCACAGTGGGAGTGCCAGGCCTCGCTTTTACTGGCCTCTAGGAAGTCGGATGATTAGCAGAGGATGACAGCAGTGAGTAGGTGGTAGCCTGATACAAAAGCCACCAACCTTAAAGGAAACATTGTTCAGTTTGTATTAAAATAAAAAATATAGCTGGACGTGATGGCACATGCCTGTAATCCCTGCACTCTTGGAGGTTGGGGCAGGAGGATCATAAGTTCAAATCCAACCTGCGCAACTAGCGAGTCCCTGTTTCAAGATTAAAAAGGGAAGGGGATGCAACTCAGTGTGAAGGCCCTGGGGTCAAGCCCTATTACCACAAAACCAGCAAAAATCCATAAGCACAAAAGAAAGAGGAAAGCTCACTGGATGAATATCCTTGCGTGTAAGTAGCCCCTAGCACTCAGGAGAGAGATGGGCTCTGGCCCTGGAAACAAGTGCTGGCTGCATGAGTGATTTGCAGGAGAAACACATCTGCTGTTTCTCAGCCTCACTGGCTGCCGGAGAAAGGCGCACACGGGACGGAAGCAGGTGGCGGGAACAGCAGGCACTGGCTTAGAGGGCGCACAGGTGTGGACACCTGCTACTGGGCCTTCAGCCACACGGTCTGCACCTAACTTGTGTTGACGTGTGCTTGTGTTTCCACCTGGCCCTCTCAGCTAACTGCCAGGGATTTATCCCTACCAAGTCCCACGCTGGGTCACTGATGCCCAGTGAGGACAGAGGGCATGAGCCTGGCTGGACCTGACCAGCAGCCAGGTCTGCAGCTGACCTCTGGGTCTCTTGGGCCCAGGGCCTGAGGCCCAGCTCACCGCACGTAGCAGAGAGCATCTGCCAGGTTCTCCCCACAGGACCCTGCAGCACATGTGCCTTCTGGGACTCCGGAGCACTTCCTGTAGGTAGAGGCTGCCTGGCCCAGTTCTGTTGTCCTTTTGGGCCCTGCTCAAAGGGCTGCTTAGTCCTGCAGGGCCCTTATTCTGTGCCTGCCCTGTAGTCAGAGGCTCCATGTGAGGATGGAGAGCCCAGGTCAGAATCTTAGTGGTTGCACTTCAGCCCCTTGGTCCTGGAGTCCAAGCTTCCGGTGTAGACCCTCGGGTATCCTTGTTTTGTTTAGTGAACTCCTGCTGGGATGTCTGCATACATGCTTCTCTGCTGGGACCACCATCTGCAAAGGCCAGGCTAGAACTTCCACAGCGACTGGAGCACTGCCCCTCTCATGGCCTAGTGGTCCTTGCTCCCCGGTTACCTGTCTCTAGGTGTGGAGTTCTTGTGCCCGCACTGTGCTGCTGGCAGGATGCTGGCAGGCCCCCTCATCCATCAGCTCCCTCCCTTCCTTCCCACCTGTCCCTTGCTCCCTGCTGTTGACTGAGCCAGGCTGGTGGAGAGCAGTGTCCTGCTTGTGTGGGGTGTGAGAAGGCAAATATAGACAGCTGGGGATTGTGCAGGGCCCCAGGAGAAAAGGACAGGCTTGGTCAGAAATAGTTCTCCATCCTAGTAACAAGCTCTTACTGGGCCAAAAAGCCACTAGGACTTCATAGATGACTCTTACTTAGAAAGCTATTCAAAAGTTGTGAAGATCCCCTTAAATTAGATTCACCTGCCTCTGTAGGGCAGAAAGATGTCCACCCAATTAGTAGAGTATGTCATTTTTCTTCTTCTCTTTTTAAAGCTCAAAATAAATTTTTTGTGTTTTTTGTTTGGGCGTTTGTTTGGTACCAGGGATCAAACTCAGGACCTTGCACTTGGGAGGCAGGCGGTGGTACCACTGAGCTAAATGCCCAGCCCTCAAAGTAAATTTTAATGGTTAATTTTAGGTTGATTATATTTTTCTGGTTTTCATAGACAGTTAAGATTATAGTTTTGATTCAAAGTCTACATATATACATGTTTTCTCCTGATCTAAACTGACTGATGTGAATTTGGACATACTGTACTCTAGTTAAAAGAAAATTTGTCACAGGTAATAATTAGGCCCTTATAAAAGCCTGATGTTACCATGTTAGCTTCTGTGTATAGATCAAAGCCCTGCACAATATAGTTAGAAGCTTGACAGTAAATTGCAGTTTTTGTGAAACAGGAAATCTCTCTCTTTTTCTTTTTTGGTACCGGGGATCAAACTCGGGACCTTCTGCTTGTGAAGCAGGTGGCGGCACCAATAAATTGCAGTTTTTGAAGTATTGGAAATCATTGATGTGAGAAAATGTACTGTGCCTCCACCACTGATAGAAGAGTTGTGAACATGAACAGGAACCGGGGGACCCACTTAGGAAGCAGCACCCCTCTGCCCCTCTGAAGCCAGGGTGTGCCACCCTCACCCAGTCCAACCCCTCCGGGGGCTGCTGCCAAGAATTTTGCTTTAATCAGCTGAAGTTTCCCTTTGGAAAAGCTTTTAAAGAGCCATGCATTAAGATGTCGTGTTCAGGAGCTTGGGTCATTGAGAGCCTGGGGGTGGTGTGGGGTGTGGCTCGTGGGGCTGCCCGGTGAGCTGTGTCCGTCATTCCTAAGACAGTAACGGTGGCGCTGCTGCACGGTCGGAGGCATCACCTGGACTTAGGGCTGTGCATTAGATTAGGGTTCTGCCTGACACACAGGTAGTCACCTCAGAGCCTGTTCCTCCTGTGGTTGTTTTCGTTGGCGTCACTCTGTGAATACTGAAATGACAGATGTTCTTCCAGCGTTGTTTGAAGCATGCTGAAAACTTGCGTGTCAAGGGTTAAAGATCTGTGTGCAGGTTGACCAGAGGAAAGTGCACAGACGTTATGATGGAGTGTGTGTAGCCTGGAGTGGAGAGAGTCCTCAGCAAGGGCAGAAGCCGAGCAGCTGCCGAAGAAAAGTTGCAGAAGGACTAGCTCTCGCTGTGCCGCACGGGGACGGCAACGCTGAAGGACTCGAGTCACTTGGGGGCACCCACAGCTCAGGTGACTGTCGGCTGCTCTGCGCTGACCACCTCGCTTTCTTTGTTTCAGTTTACTGAGAGAACATTCAATTGATGGCACTGGCTGGGCTCCCACAAGAACATTAAAGGTGAGCGCCAGCGCCTTCGGGTCCCAGTCCCCCCCAGCCTCGTCCTCAGGCACTGCCTCCTGTGAGAGCAGCGCACGGCCAGGTCGGCACTGGCTGGATACGAGTCCTCCTGGGTCAGCGACAGTGCGTCCAGGGGCCAGAGGGAGGCCTGGGTGGGTGTCAGCCACCACAGGAGGCTCATGGGCCTTGTTACGGGGATGGCTGGAGACCGGTCCTCGAGAGAAAGAGCTGCACACTGGTGTGGCAGGACTGTCACGTGGCGGGCATCTGTCACCAGCGGGGCACCTTGGGGACAGTGCAGGGAGGGAGCGTTGGACTGGCCTGGTCTCAGGGAAGCTGCTGACCTTATGACACCGCGACCCACTCCCTCCTCCCCTGCAGCCTGTGCCTGGCTGCGCTCCCTGGAGAGTCCCCGCTCTGCAGCCCTGTGTCTGGCAGAGCCCTGCTCCTCCTGCAGCCCCACTTGGAGGAGCCGCTTCCTCTGGGGGCCTGTGCTCTGGGTGAGCCTCCTGACCGGCCTGCCTGGCCTCCACCTCCTCCCTCCCCGCACAGTGCTTGTCCTCCGCTCCCGTGCTGCCTGGCGCTCAGGGCTCAGGTGCACAGGAGAAAGCAGATGAGGGCCAGGGTGGCTGCCAGCCAGTGGAGTATGGGCAGCTGTGAGAGCAAGCTTACAGAGCACTGGCTTTCCAGCTGAGGCGCAGGGGCCAGAGTCTGGGGTTGCCATAGATCCACTCAGGACAGACAGACAGCACAGGTTTCCAGTTTTACTTGAATGAAAATCTCTGACCCTTGAAGTATGTACCTCCCTTAATTGTTGAAGGAATGAGAGCAGAGGTAATAAGAGGGCTTCGGGGTAGGCAGTTAGCTCGTCCGCGGCCCCAGGCTTTACTTTAAAGTCGCTCCTCTGAAGACTGCAGTCTGTGGTGACAGGTGGGTGCCTGAAGGCGGTGCTCGTGGCCCTGCAGCCAGTGGCTCGAGCCCGCCCAGGGCCTGAGCAGAGGGCGGTGTTGTCCCTTTGATTTGACTCACTTCCCAGGGCTTGTTACAGCTGACGAAAGGTTGTTTTAATGTGAAAGGTTGCTTTCTTTCCCTGTCTCGAGGAAACAGCGAGTGTGAGGGCAGGTTTTGACGTGGCGCTAGGCATGTTTCTGGGTCCTGGGTTTAAAAGACTTCAGTCCACAGGAGCCTGAAAGTTGTATTCTGTTTTCTTTCTGCCTCAGGACGTTGTCTGGGGATTAAACTCCTTATTCACTGTAAGTATGCCGGCAGCGCTCCCGGGTCCTTGGTTCCCTGGCCTGTTTGGGACGTGACCTTAGGGTGCGCAGGGGTCAGGTGCACCCGCGCGCCTCGGCCTCTTCTCCATTGCTCTCACGTGCAGAAGTGGAGCTGTGACACAGGGCCGGGGCAAGGGAGCGACACTCCTAGGTCCTGCAGGCGCATGGGCCCTGATTGCTGCAGTGTCCTGGAGTGGGTGGGAGGCACATGCAACCTGAGCCAAGGTGGTCCTGTGTCCATGAGGGGCCAGCTGCTGGAGGCTGCACCGGGCAGGCACACGGGAAAGTGGCAGTGGGGCTTTGGATGTCATCTTTGCTCCCTCACCTCATAAAAGGGCTTTCGGAGAAGTGAGTTTCAGGGGTCCCTGTCTGAGTTAAAAGCCCCAGGCCCCTCAGGGAGGCAGAGCCAGCCTCGGAGTCTGGGGGCAGCCTTGGCTGGGGCCCAGGGCACAGCGCCCCACAGCAGGCCCGCTGCACCTCTCGGCCCCGGCCGCTACTCTTCCCCTGTGCTGTGGGGCAGCGCTGGGCTTGAACCCAGGACCTTCACACTGAGCTGCATCTGCAGACCTGTATTTATTTATTTATTTATTTATTGTACCAGGGATCCAATTCGGGACCTTGCGCTTGTGCAGCAGGTGCCGGAACCACTGAGCTAAATCCCCGGCCCGTGTATTTATTTATTATTTTGAGGTGCAGTATTGCTAAGTTGCCCACACTGGGCTCCAACTCACAGCCCTCTTGCCTCAGCCTCCCACAGTGCTGGGATCACAGGTGTCCAACACGATGCCCAGCTAGTATTCTTTTTCTTGTTTTGGTACCAGGGATCGAACTTGGGACTTTGTGCTTGGGAGGCAGGCGGAGGAAGCACTGAGCTAAATCCCTGGCCCCTAGTATTTTTTTCTCTTCAGCAAAAACAAAGCTAGTAGCGCTTCACACTAAGCTGTGGAAATCTGGTGCAACCCCACTGGCTGCCTCAAAGTTTCAATGCCTCAGTGTCCACATCCTAAAGAATCAGTCAAGAGTATGAGTTCAGTCTGCAGTGTTATTCTAGTCAATATATTCATCTTAGGGCAAAATGTATGGTGAAAATGTTAAGCAATTTTGTGTATCTAAAGTAGCCTTTCTATACATTAGGAATTATGTAAAATACACAGTTTGGTTTTGCCTGTTTTTAGAACTTGGAACATAAATTTCCAATACTGAATAACCATAGAGAGTTACCATTTTCATTTGCTATGTTTCTAGCATATTACTGCTTACAATCATACTTATTTCCAAACCAGAGTACAAGCCCCAAATGTAATATAGCTCCTAAAGAGGAACATAATGGCCTTTCCCGTGACCTGTCACTGTGTGTACTCTGCAAAGCAGTGATTCAGGAGCAAACCTTGCTAAGTGTGAAGGAGAGGCGTGTGCAGGTGAGATGGGCTCTGCTCGAAGTCCACACGGCTCTTGGTTAGCGAGGCGAGGAGCCAGGAGCCAGGCTGATGGTGCTGTGCACGTAGTCTGGCTCCTGGCGATGATGCCCCCTGGGCTTCGACTGCTGCCCAAAGGGAAGTCGGGGAGATGGGCGAGGTCAGAGGGGAAGCTGCCGATGCTCAGGGCCACGTGTGTCAGTCACTAAGGACGTTAAGAGGAAAATGAATGTGTCTAAAAAGAACAGGGTTTTTATTTGGGAATACTCGTAGTAGGAGTGGTTGGCTTTCTCTAGTTATCTGAAATAGAAATTAATGTGACTTTCATGTCCCACATTGGGACAGCTGTGTCCCCGACTGCCACCAGCAGCTGTCAGAGTACCCAGAGCAGTCCTCAGCTCGCCCAGCCCGCCTGCCACTCGCTAGCTTCCTGTCGCTGCTTTGTAAAGTGATAGCTTAGGACAGCAGAACAATAGATCATTTCCAATTTTTACTTTGAGTCTCTCTCATTTAAGGATCTTTTGAATTTTGATGATCCACTGAATATCGAAGCTGCAGAACATCACTTGCGGGACAAGGTAAGCAGGTGACAGGCTTTTCCAGCCTGGCATGTTTGGTAGACAGGGACACCGTCTCTGGCTAGATAAGGGAGGAGTGGAGAGCAGGGCCGGAAGGTGGAGCGAAAGGCATTGCAGTCAACTTGTGGGATCCTAGCAACACCTTTTACCTGGGGCCAGAGAGAAGCGGTTTTGTTAGATGTGGTTTCCTAGTAAAGGTCAGGGTGAGGCCTGTAAAGCAGGCCAGGATTCCTTTCCCTTGGGAACAGGATGGGAACCTGCAGGGGGAAGGGTAGGGCTGCGGCACACCATGGACTGAGTGACCACCCCTCGATTTCCTGCACTCTGCCGGGTCAGCTGACTACCACTCAGCTTGCCTCAGGCTCTGAGCAGAGCTCCAGACGCCCCTGGCCCCAGACTGCAGTTTGGAATGCATCTGCTCATCCTGCACCGCAGCCTGTGCCAGAGCTTGGGCTCTTTGTGGGCCTGATGTGGGCTTCACCTGGAGGAGGCAGGCCCAGGTGACAGGGCCAGAAGGCCAGGGTCTTGCTTCCCAGCCAGAGCTTTTGCAGTAATTCCTGCTGAGTTGACAGTGTGGCCTGGCTCTGGGGACGATGAAGTGGCCTTGAGGACCTTTTGCTGGGGGTCTCTCGGTCCATAGCCCCCCATTGGCACAGGCCGTGGGGCTCAGTGAGAAGCCATGTCTGGGGACAGGCATGAGGAGTTGGCACCCATCACCAGGGAGCAGGTCACAGGGCAGGAACTCTCCCAGCCAGGGGCAGTCGTGCTGGAGAACGCCCCTGTGCTGACCCAGGTCTGGCTGGCCTAGCCAGTGACCCCTGCAGAGAGGGCCGAATTAGGAGTCTCCCATGAGCACATGTGGCCCCTCGCATGCACTGGCCCAGCTCGTTAGGGCTAAGCATACAACCCAGGAAATGAACTCTGACAACGCTGCCGTGTACCCTGGACAGTGAGGGCTGTGTGGTGCTCCAGACCATTTCTGGCTCAGTCCCATGGAGTTTCACATCCCTGGGAAGCAGATCTGGGGACAGACCTGGAGCCGTGGCCGAGATCTGAGCAGCCGTCCTGCCAGAGGTGGCCTGGTTCCGTCCTGGGCTCCCGTTGCCTCCTCGTCCCCAGAGGCCTCCAGGCACCCAGGCAGCCCGGGCTGCTTCTGGCTGTTGCGGGTGGAGCTCCAAGCACGCCTTCCCCTGGGTGTCATGGCCACCCTACAGGTGTGGATGGCTGTATGGGGGCCTCGAGGGCGGGCACAGGCCAAGTGGGCAGCAAGTGCCCCAGGGAGTCCTGCCAGGGACAGATCTGGAAAGTAGGGTCCTCCTGACAGCGGCAGCCAGTCTGCACTGTCTGCAGGCAGCGTGTAGCTTTGGGCCGAGCAGCTTTACCCTCCCTTCTGCGTGGTGAGGTCTGGGCAGGCTCCTCCTCCTTCTGGCTGTGCCCACCCCACCCTGGGTGGTTTTACGCTCCCTCTCCCTCCACAGGAGGACTTCCGGAATAAAGTGGATGACTACATCAAGCGCTACGCCAGATGATACAAGGACATGGCAGGCTGGGGACCGCGCAGCCTTCCTCCTGTCTGGACCCTCAGCCCCACAGGATTGTTCCCGTCCTGTGACCGCACTGTCCTGGCGAAGACTGTCCTCCTGACTGCCCACTGTAGATGGAGAGTGCAGCATAAATACAGCGAGAAAGTGTGTCTGGGCCTCTAGAGCGTTGTCTGCTTCCCCTAACATGTTTACTTCCCTGAAACTGCTGTCTAGGCTGACAGTGGGCCTGAGGCGTCTCGTCCTGAACTCGGCCTGGGCTTGCGCTTGCTCCCCTGCCCTGCACGGTGGTCCCCTGCACGGTCTCCGTGCCGTGTCCAGTGTCCTCGCAGATTGGCGCGTGATGGGATGCACATTCGCTTAGCTTCCTCCGTGAACGTCAGCCCTGCCTAGATGTGAAGCCTCCCAGAATGCAGTCATCCACTGTAGCTCTTACTGAAATGCACATTTTATTTAATGTAAGTCTATTTTGGAACAGATTTGTAATTTGTACAATTCAATGCTTTTATTTTTTTCTACTCATTTAGTTTGTATTTTCATTGTATAGAGCAGACAGAAAGCTGTGGGGTCAAGCAACCATTGAAGAGAAATACAGAGCAACTCTGAAAGCCACATTACTCCTGTACCAGCATTTGCAGCTGGGTCTGGCTTGTAACACAGCTCTTGCTTTCAGGTCGAGGTGGCCGGGACATCTCGCAGCCCTGTGAAGCTAATCTGGATGATAAAAATAACAGACAGGGAGCTCTTTCTCACATGCTGCCTAGCGGAAGCTGGGTGGGCCAGGCTGCTGGGGCTTGGGGTTCTGCAGCGGGCACAGGACTGGCGCCAGCAGCTTCTGTCAGTGGAGAGATCTCGGGGTTTGGTCTTGCAGGCCTGATGCCCCCACACCTGCACCGTGGCTGGCTCTGGGTCCACACTGGTCCAGGGCCTGTGGGGGGGGACCAGGCCCCTGCAGGGCACGTGCCATGCTGGATTAGGCTAACACATTCATAGGAAGTGCATCACTCCGGCACTTAGACATCCAAACAGTGAGATCAAATGCAAAATAAACGCGTGTCTGGTTTCGTTTGCTGCTGCCTAACACCTACATGGGCTGCTGCAGGCTCCTGGCTTCCTTAGCAAGGGCCTGATGGTGAGGGAACCTGGCCCAGCAGGCAGACAGTGCAGCCCCGGCTTCCTGCTGAGGTCAGGAATTGCGCTCCATAGAGCTGGGGGCCCAGCAGATGGCCCCCATCTGGGTGCGCAGAGGGAAAACACCTCAGCGGGCAGCTCAGGAAGCCCACCTGTGCCTGAGAGGCACAACACTGCCTCTGCCCGGTACCCACCAGCCTGGCTCTAAGGCACCCTCCTCCGGCTGTACCACCACACACCCGAGTCTGGCCTGGTGCTGGACATGGGTCTGCCTCTGCAGAGGAGAGAACGCCAGAGCCCATCGCTCTGGATGGGTGTGTTCCGGGCAGGAAGAAAAGACCACGATGGACCACACTGAGCAGAATACCAGTTACTAGTTCTGACTGCAGAGTATTTTTGTAGTACAAACATCCTTATTATCAGAGATTAACTCTTTAAAATGGACTTTTCAAGCTGGGCATGAAAGCACATGTCTGTGACCCCAGCACTCAGGAGGCTGAGCCAGGAGGGTAGCTTTGAGTATAAGGGCAGCCTGAACTACACAGCAAGATCACCTGTCCTGTCCCAAAAGAAGGGACATGTCCATAGCTGAGTCAACCACTCTGTCCCGTGGAAATACAGCCAGGCTTGGCCTCTCAGCACTCAGCGTGCTGAGTGTTCCTCCATGGGCCCCCTGGGACTTGCTGGTGTCTTTGGGACCTCAGACTCCAGACTTTTGGCTTTATGGGGTTTCCGCACTGAGGCAAAAGCAGCACCTCTGGCTGTACGCCAACCCATGCCCCCTGCTCATCTGGGAGTGGTTGACCTCTGACCTGTCATGGGTGGGCATGTAGGTGTGGCCAGAGGCTGGCCCTGGGCAGCTGGGACACCATGCTGGGCATCACATCCCACCAGCAGCTGGCACTGTGCAGCCTTTTGGCGGCTGGGGCAGGATAGCTGTTTAGATGTTGAGCCTGGGTCTGGACCGTGCACCTCTGGTGCTCGCCCTTGGCCTGCTTTCTCATCTGCTGTTTTCGGGGCACCGTGTGGAGGCACTGACAGACCCCTGGGGGGTTGTAGTTTCTGCCAGTCCCATCCAGCCAGGGGTCACCACTTAGGCAGCTTGTGTGGACACAGCCTAGTGCACGTCCTGGGGATGGACCCCACTGCTGCCCTTCCCCAGAGCTCTTGGTGAAAAGCTCTGAAAGCTGGGAACAACCAGTCATCCTGCCCTTCCCTGGGAACCCCGCCTTGCACACTCATGCTTTTACTCAGTAGCCTTCCTCTGCCCTCAGGGGTCTGAAAAATAAGTCCCAGTTCCATGTAGCCCAGCCTTTGTGGGGTGTCGGGTCAAACACTTTTCTTTTGGTACCAAGGATTGAACTCGGGGCATTGCACTTGCGAGGCAGCTGGTAGAACCACTGAGCTAAATCGCCAGCCTAAACAAACTTTTTATGTAGAAATTCAGTTGCGTCTTCGGCAGGTCTTTCCCAGCTACTTTGTTTATCCCAAGGTTGTTTCCACCTTCATCTACTTATGAATATTCAGTCTTAGAAATTCAGATGTCATCATTTCAGTATTTTTCGTAAAACATGGTGAGTAAAATGCTAAAATGTACTCATAGCAACATGTCTTACCATTCTTTTCCCAAGGAACTTGGAAAATGATAGAACCTATGGCAGTTCCCCCCCTTCCCTCCCGTGTTTCTGCTCAAGCAAGCAGCACCTGAACAGTTTGCCAGGGCCCTGCCACCCGTCTGCCTCACCTCTTGCCCTGGCCCATGGGTTACCAGAATTGATTTACTGAAAAACTAACGGTTTGAGAAAAGTTCTACCAAAAAACCCATGGTGCAGGCAGGCGTGGTGCACACCTGTAACCCTAGCACTGAGGCAGAGGCAGACAGATCGTGAGTTCAAGGCCAGTCTGGGCTACACCGTGAGGCCCTGACTCAGAAAAACAACCACCTTTGATGGAGGCGTTGCAGGCCTTGGATTTGTAGAGAATGCCTTTGTTTATATGGAATTGTACAAAGAACTCTTCAAAACCTTGCCTTTGTGCTTGTCAGTTTTCATTTCCAAAATTAAGCCAGAGTTCTCCCAGCAAACACCAAATTCTTAGCTAATGTCGGCGCCAGCTGCGGACATGAGTCCCCAGTGCTTGTGACCAGGCCCTCGGTGCAGCCGCAGGGGTCCGTGGTTGCCAGAAGGCACGAGTGACCAGGAGAGGGTCAGGTGAGCCCTCAGCATACCCATACCCTGCATGTTTCTCCCTGCTTCGGGACAGCGGGATACCCGCAGTTCCCTGTCCATTCTCCTTGCTGGATTCCCACCACCTCTGGGCCTCAGTCTCCTTCTGCCGATGTTGGGAGCTCATTTGAGGAATCTTGTCAGAACCCTGACTCTCACCTCTGGGACCCTGCTCCCATGGTCTGCTCTTGTTACCCTGCCAGCTGTGGTGGTGAACGGCCCTGTTCCTGCTGCGGAGAGTCTGGGCCTCAGTCAGTCTGAAAAGATGCTCAAACTTGTGCGTGGATCCCGGCTCTCCTGGGCAAGGAGACTGGCGTGTGAAGGAAACCTACTAATGGAGGGAGAGCCGGCCAGTTTCCGTCACTTTCCTTGGCACTGAGACGCAACACCCTCCACCCACAAATTAAAGGAGGAGAGGTTTATGTTGGCTCGAGGTTTAGTCCATGAGCAGCAAGGCAGAAACAGGAGGGCAGAGGACAGCCGCTCACAGCATGGTGTGCACTTCCAGGTCAGGCCCTGAGAGCCGCCTCTAACAGGCCCCTCCTCCTTCCACCAAGGCAGCTGTGCTCACCACTGGACGAATCCGCTGAGGCACACAGTGCCCGAGATCCAGTCCCTCCAGGGCAACCGGAAAGACAGTGGCCCACGGGACCAGAGACCACAGGAAGTGGCAGGATCCCACCCAACTGCTGAAAGGAAAATCACTTGCTGCCCATCAGGAGTTCCATTTCCAGCACCCTGTTCAGGAAAGAAAGCGCAATTAAGACCTCAGATGAAGTAAGATGAAAAGAATGCTTCCTTACAGACCTGTCTGTAAAGACCGACTAAAGGAAGGTCTTTCAGCAAAGGAAATAATAGAAGGGATCTTTATAAATTGTGGATAATGATTAAATTTAAAATTATACTAATGGTCCAAAGAGTGCTATTGAAAAGTAGAGGGAATAACGCATGTAAGTGCAGATAAGATTTCCTCATTCTGAGAGAATTGGTGACTGCTACCTGGAGACCTGATGTACAGGAATAGTGCAAGCCTGGCCTGGGCAATGCAGTGACTCACTGAGACTGTCTCAAATCTGAAGAAAAGGACTAGGGGTGTAGCTCAGTGGGAAGGCCCTGGGCTCAATTCCCAGTACCGCAAAACAAAACTAAAACACCTAGGAAATTTGAGTAAGACCAGCTGATTTGAGATCAATATCCTGATTGTGATCAGAGATGTAACCCATACGGAAAACTGGGTAAAGGATATCTTTTTTTGGTACTGGGGATCAAGCTCGGGACCTTGCGCTTCCGAGGCAGGTGGCAGAACCACTGAGCTAAGTCCCAGGCCAAGGATCTCTTATTACATCTGCATATAAATCTACAGTATAAATCTACATATAAATCTCAAAAATAACCCAGCCCCAACAAAGTAAAACGTGCAATGATTATCATTCAATAAAAACTATATGCAAAGAAGCAAATCAGACCCATGGTGATGGGTGGGAGTCAACAGAAACAGACCCATAAATAACAAATACACAAGTGACAAAAATGACCAATAAGAGCATTAGAACAGGGCTGGGGATTTAGCTCAGTGGTTTCGCCGCCTGCTAGGACCCAAGTTCGGTCCCTGGTACCAAAAAAAAAAAAAAAAAAAAAACAGCATTAGAACAGTTTAAGGAGGTGGAGAATATAAAAAGAAAAATTCAATGCCAGAAGAAAAGTATGTATCTGTGATGAAAGAGACACTAGAGGTTTTCTGAGAGATTAGATACTGCCCTAGAAAAGGCTCACGAACATGGAGATACAGCATTAAAAACAACCAAAGCCAAGGGAACAGCTCAGAGTCCCCCCCAACAACATGCAGTTCAGCAGGCTCTGGGATAACCTACAGTCACATGTCCCCAGAAAAGTGGAGGAGAAATATCTGAGAAAAAAAAATGAAAATTCCAAATTGAACACTATAAACCCACTGGTGTGAAAAGCTCAAACCCAAAGCATTGAGAACATGAAGAAAAAAACCACTCCAAGTCACATCAAATCAAACTGCGTAAAAGCTGTGATAGAGCAAAAGTAGAAAGGCAGACAAAATAAAATCAGAATACACAGAGGAATACGTAAGTGAGACAGCAGATTTCTCACTATACACAATGCAAGCAAGAGTAGTGGTGAAACATCTGTGAAGTACTGAAAGGAAAAATAGGCTAGAACTTGGTCTAGAGGAACTGTCCAAAGATGATGGCAGAGGCAGGACTTCACAGCTGGGCATGGTGGTGCCCATACTCCCAGCACTCAGGAGGCTGAGGCGGGAGGACTGCACAAGTTCCAGGCCAGCCTGGGGTACATCTCTCAGAGAGAAAGACAAGATATCACACACCTATAAAAGCTAAAAAATCATCCCAGTGACTAGCACTTCAAGAAATTTCAAAGTTCTCAGGCAGAAGCAAGGGTTCCAAATGGAAATGTGGAGTTACTTCGGGGCCTCCTGGCCTCGGCCACCTCGACTGGGGCAGAGCACTGTGGAGCAGGACGCTGAGTGGCAAAAACACCTGCTCCCTGCAGGTAGGACTGGAAATGTCTTCAACTGTGCCAGGCACTTGCATTCCATGACTCGTATTTCTCATCTTTTATCTTTCTGAGCTTGTTTCAGAATCCGAATTCTTAGGCTCTGGCTTCTAGGTCACTGATTCATTACTCAGCTGTGGATATTCTGCTCTTCAGACCATCTACTGAGTAGTTTTGCTTCTTAGGTACAGACTTTGTGTTTTAGAACAATTTTAGGTTTACATCAAAATTGTGCAGAGAGCTAGCAGGTCGTGGTGGTGCACACCTGTAATCCCAGCATCTTGGGAGGCTGAGGCAGGTGGATCCCTGTGAGTTCAGGGCCAGCCTGGGCTACATAGTGAGGCTCTGTCTCAAATAAAAACAGAACAAAACTGTGCAGCATTTGCACCTCCTCCCTGTCCCAGGACACAACAGCCTCCCCTGCAGTCAACATCTGCAGCAGGACATCTGTCACAGCTGATGAACCCCAAGTCATCACGATTCCCAAAGTCCACAGTTTATATCTGGGGTCACTCTTGGGGTCGTACACTGTATGAGTTTGACAAATACATGACATATCCACTGCTGTAGTATCATACAAAATACTGTCACTTCCCTAAACACCCTCCAGGCTCTACCTATTTTTGGGTTGTTTTTTGTTGTTGTTGTTGTTTTGTGTGTTTTTTTGGTACCGGGGACTGAACTCGGGTCCTTGCGCTTGCGAAGCAGGCGGTAGAACCACTGAGCTGAATCCCCGGCCCATGTTTTTGGTTTTTTTGAGACAGGCTGGTGATGTGGCCCATGGCAGCCTGACACTCCTGGCAGTCCTCCTGCCTCAGCCTCCCGCACCCTGGGACTGCAGATGTGTGCCCCCGTGCCTGGCCTCGCGTGGCTTTTGGACTGCTTAGCCTGCCCAGAAATGAGCACATGCTTCCTTCACGGTCTCCTTCCTCCCTCGCCTATCCTCAACACTGCGCGCGCTTCCTCTGCCTTTCCCCTCTCGCTGTCTTCCGCTCCTGGGCGCCACTCGCCCCCTGACCCCGGCTGCCCTTTGCCACTGGCTGCACCTGGCGAGAAATGAGCTCCGGTAGCGCCGGAAGTCAAGTTCTGGACCCAACAGGCCGAGGCCTGGGAGGCTGCGCGGGTCCAGGGCGAGCTGAGCTCCTGATCTGCTCCCATCGCCCTCTCCGTGCACGAGCCGTGGCAATTACCTCGGTGCCTCAGTTTCCCCATCTGTAACCCGGGACCGCGCGTCCCCCCACTCCCCCGATGACGTTACCAGGATTAAGTTAGTGAAGTAGCTCTGCTCGGCCGACTGGGCCTGGGAGACGTAAACTGTCACAGTGCC
This sequence comes from Heterocephalus glaber, assembly GCF_000247695.1. The sequence continues at coordinate 3,260,113 of NW_004624847.1, forward strand.
AAGGTCAGCGGTCGGCGTCTCCGTCGGAAGCGGGCACTGGATCGCTCCTCACACCTCCCGCGCGGCTGACCTCGGCTCGCTCACGCGGCGGGGCCAAATAGCCCTCTCTTCCCCTCCACGTCTTCGTCCCCGGGCCACCCTTTCTGCTCGCTCTTCCTCGGCCCCACGTCCTGCTGTCCCCAGCCCGTCTCACCCCCGTCTCACCCCCGACACGTACCCTGGATTTGTCCTCCCCGCGTGTCTACCGTCCGGCTTCCCTAGCAGCCTCTCTACATATCCGCAAATGGTTGTCTCACTTCACTCCGTCAAAATCAGGGGAACGACAGGCACCCGCCCGCGGAACTGCACCTCTGCGTGGGGCGCTTGGGTCCAGGGGCACAAGGTCTGTCTTCGGGGCACGCTCCTCGGTGCCTGGCCCTGCCTCGCGCACAGCTTCAGCTGCTGCTGAGCCAAACGTTGCACCGTGAGTCTCGGCACTTTTCTCCAAGCCAAGTTTGCAGCGTAGAAAGGAGCGGCATGGGCTGGGCTCTCAAGGGGCTCACGGCCCGGCGGGGAGGCGGACAGAGGCCGGCGACCGCGGGGCTCCCAGGCCGGACCTCTGGTGCCCGCCCGGCCGAGGACGCCCCAGCACCGCGGCGCTCGCCGGCTCCCGGAAGTGGGCGCGGAGGCCTCTCGAGGACGCCCCGCCCTCTCCGGAGCCCCACCCCCGTCGTCACCTGGCCTCACGCAGCCAATCACCTGCTCTTTATGAGCCACCGCCCTCTGGAGCGCTCGGATTGGCTGGAGGCGCGCTCCCCAGCCTATCCGGATGCGTCCCGGGCCCTGCGGCCCCGCCTCCCCCGTGGCGCTCGAGTCCCTGGGTAGCACCGGGGCTGCGGCGCGGAGTGGACGGGCGGCGAGATGGAGGTGGCGGTGCCGGCGAGGGGTGCGCGGGGACGGGGGCGCGCGGGGAGCCCGGCCGGCGGCCACCGAGAGAAGAGCCCGCCGGAGAGGTGCGCGCCGGGGAGCAGGCAGCCCGGCCTCCTCGGGAAGCCCTGGGCCACCCGGCGCGAGGCGCCTGAGGGGTCAGCCCGGCTCGGCGACCCGGGGGTCACTTCGGGGCCGGCGCCGTCGCTCGGGGTCGGGCTCCCTCGAAGTCGGAGGTCACTCGGGCCCTGGCGTGGCCCCCGAGTTGGCGCCCCCTGGCGAGCGCGCCTCCGGAGCGCCCTAACTCTGGCCTAGGCCGGGTGACCCCGGGAAGCGAGACCTCCGGGACGCGACTCCAGGCGGGGCCGGGACCGCGGGCCTCATCTTGGGCGGCCTGGGGCCGCGGGGAGCCGGCGTCGCCTGAGGGTGGGTGTCGGCGTGCAGGTCTGAGCGGGGCGCGGAGTGCGCGTCCTGCGTTACAGAGTTCACTGCGGCCGCTTCCTGCGAGAACAGCGGGGCGGGCAGGGACGCTGAGCCGTGGGGACCTTTAGTGACGCACTGGGAGGGACCCAGGGGACGTGGGCCAGGGAGAAGCCACAGGGCTCCTGGTGTCCTGGAGGACAGGAGGGGTCTGGCCGGGGTGCTCGGGGCCTCCACACCTGAGAGGCCAGGTGGGGCTGCCTGACGGGCGGAGACCGCGCTGCTTCTGGGGCCCTTTCCCAAGGGGGAGGAAGGAGCGAGATGCTGTGCACACACGCGAATCTGCTTCCTCCGACCTGGGCGAGTGTGCAGGGAGCGCTTCTCATCTTTTGCGCTCCTCTGCACCCTGCCTGCAATGTGAGGGCTGTGTGGGGTGGGGAACGCGCACGCGCGCCTGTGTGTGCGTGTGTCCTTAACTCCCGTTCCAGTGCAAATTTCTCTTTCGCTTTGACCAGTCATTCCGCTCTGGATGGACACGCTTAAGCTTTCCCATCAGGTACAGGTAGCACTTTAAGGCAGTAGCGAGTAGCGGAGCAGAATCATCTGTAAGATACTGGTCTGAGCTGCAGGCCACTGGTTAGCTCAGCCAGTCAGCCCGCAGCACTAGCGTGAAGCACCTGGGAACCCTTGTCTATAGGAGGCAACAGACCCGCAGCACTGAGAAGGTCTGGGCTGCTAACACGGTACCAGTGCAGTACAGCCCAATGGAAGACCCTGATCAGACTGCCCAGAGCCTGTAATATCGGGGGACTCTGCACAGCCTGTAGCAAAGGTGCTTCGTGGAAACTAATGCAATATTGTGCCCGATCTACAGCTTTTTACAAGAATTTTATTAGTGCATGTTTGCAATATTTAACCGAGACGTTCATCATGGGGAGTTGGTCCATGTGCATAACACATCCTATAGTTCTTTTCACCTCCCCTTCCCCTCCAGTCTCCAGCCACAGTTAGTAATCATACCTTTGTTTCGTGTGGGTGGGTTTAAAGGCTCTCATTGACTTTAAAACCAAGGAAAATAATTACTAGTATCAGGTAGGGTTGCCTCCCAAACACAGCGCACAGGTTTCTGGTCCTGGTAAAGAGATTCACAGGGAAACTCCTTGGTGACGGGGCCTCCGGGAATCTGTTCTCTGTGGTGGGTTCTTTGTTGGCTTAGGGATCAGTCCCTGCCATGTGGCACTGGTGGCAGGCAGTGCCTACTAACCCAGCACTCCAGGCTGCGCTGCGATTGCTCTGCTGAGCGGTGTCTGGACAGGAGCTCGTGTCCTGCTGGGACAGATGCTGTGCCTCTGTGGAGCCGGAAGGAGGGGAGGCCTGGGGTGCTGCCAGGGGTGGGGTGGGTCATTCTAGGCAGAGCTGCCCCAGGAGAAGCCCTGGGCAGGAAGGGGGTGCCCACACCCTGGAGCCCGGAGGCCGCCCAGGAATAAAGAAAGCTACTGGTGGAGATCCTGGAGCCGAGAAGTTCCTGAGGACGAGCTGCCCTCCCCAGCCCTCGGGAGGGTGATCCAGGCCCACTGACTGACTTTCAGTCCTGTACAGGGGAGGGAGAGGTCAGAGCTTCTGGAGACTGAGGGATTGTGCTTCTAGTCCCACGGGTGAGGGAAGCTCAGACAGGCCCTGCTCCCTCCCGCAGGAAGGTGTACATGGACCACAACGCCACCACTCCGCTGGAGTCAGAGGTCATCCAGGCGGTGACGGAGGCCATGCGGGAAGCCTGGGGAAACCCCAGCAGCCCTTACCCGGCAGGTAACTGGGAGGGCCTGGCCTTGGGGCTTTTTCGGTTAACCACAAATCTTCAGCTGTAAGTTTTGGTCTTTTTTTCTTCTGAATAGTCCAGATTTGTAAATGGAGCCTGGCTGATGCCATAATCTTTAACTTCTAGAGTTCATTTATTTATTGGTTTTGGTCCCGGGGATCGAACAGCAGGCACGGTACCACTGAGCAAATCCCCGGCTCTAGAGCTAATCTTTAACGTGCCCCCAGGTCAGTCACCCTTGCCCAGGTGAAGAGGTTTCTGATGCTGGGAAAGAGGTGCCCAGATAAGCTGCTTCTCTGTCCATCCCACGAAGACCGGGCAGACCAGGCAGGCAGCTCGCAGAGTCGGCTGCACAGCCGCAGGGTGCTTCACATCACCAGAATGGAGCGCAGTCCTGGCCTTTTTAAAAACAAAGTTAGCTTTAAAGTCATTATTGTCGCTGTAAGTTTTCTTATTTATCTTTTGATGTATTCTTAGAATGTAGACCTTTAAATTGGAGAGTTTGGAGAATACCTTTTCAGGTCAGCAGTGCTGTGGCAGCTTTATTGTGTCTCAGCTTTCCTGTTTAATGTTTGTGAGGAGCGCTGGGACGTGTGATCTGAGCTGGAATCCTGGTGGAAGAGCGTGGCTGTCCAGAGTCCGCCTGCTGCAGGCTGTCGGCCTGGTGCAGCTCGTGGGCTTTGCTGTCTTGGGCCGTAGGCTCATGTGTGCCTACGGCGTCTCCCGGAGCTGGGTGCAAGGTGGCTCTCCGTCATCCCCGCCCTGTGGGTTCATCTGCCCTGCACTGCTCCAGCCCCGCCCAGCGCGTACAAGGAGACTGCAGAGAGGATCATGTGGGACTGACTTTAAGGAAGATGTCGAGGCCCCGAGGGAAGAGTTTCCACACCCAAGCTTGTTTCACAGTCTTGCTTAGAATAGCGGAGAGTAAAAGTGGGCTGAGCCGTGTTGACCAGTGAAGTTGATCATAGAGCACCATGCAGTCCCCTGGCTCACGTGGGCGAGGGGCGTTACCCCAGCTGCACACGTGATTTCATCAGTGTCCCTCCCACACCTCAGAGCAAGTGCCTGGGCAGGTATGGGAAGTATTAGATCGTTTTGCCATGAGAGACCCGGAACCCAGAGTAACAGTGGCCCACACAGCTTGCGGGTGGTTTCTCGCACAGTTGGGGCCCACGGGGTGCTCCCTGTTACCAAGGATGGGTTCCTTATCCAACCTTCATGGTCAAGATGGCTGCTCCAGCTCAAGCCATCATGTCGGCAGTCCTGCCTGTGGGAGGGAAAGAGGTATACCTGAGTCATAAAGGGACACATCCAGCAGTTGCGTGTGACACTGTCCAGAGCTTGGTTCCACGCCCACATGCAATTGTAATGCAAGTTGGGAATGCAGCCTGAATCCCAGGCAGCCTGGCTGGCTGGAGTGAGGGTCCTGCTGCTGCTCAGCTGTGAGGACGGTGGCAGTTCAGCACAGTGGGCTGTGGTGTACCGCCCTGGCTGCTGCTCCGGGTCTGTCCTGCTTCTGCAGATGCCTCGGCCCGAGTGTGCCTTGGGTCTGATCCCGGTGCTTCTGCACGCACACTGTTGGCAGAGCGGGCGCCTTCCAGGTGCACAGGTGGGGCCCCCTCTGATGGGTCAGGGGGCCCAGAGTCCTGTGGCTGGTCCCAGAGGGCGGGGTTCAAGACTTTTCTTACTGTAGTCAGAATCCCTGTGATCTCAGCACTCTGGGAGGCTGAGGCAGGAAGACCTCAAGTTCAAGCCCAGCCTGGGCAGTTTGGCAGCTTAGTGAGACCCCGTCCCAAAGTAATAAATGAAAGGGTTGGGAATGTGGCTCAGGGCGAGGGCCTTGCTTGGGTTCCATCCCAGGACCGCAGAGCGGGAAGGGAAGGGGAGGGGAGATTCCCAGCATCTTCGGGGCTCAGGCAGGTTCAGAGCTGGTCGCGCGCTTGGAGGGTGGTGGATGGGTGGCAGGGAGCCCCAACTCTGCAGTCCAGGGAGGTGGGCGTCCAGTGGGCAGGGCCCAGTGAGGCGCAGGTGCCAGCTGCAGCGCCAGGTGCAGCGCGGGTCACTAATGCACACGACGCCCCCACCTCGCTGTTCCCCTGGAGACCTGTGCAGCGCGTTTCAGGTATGAGAATCGCTGTGCGTATTTATTTCACCTCATTTTTTACTTTTATATTTTATGATTTTTATACTATTTTTTTAGTAGTGCCTGCTCAAATTTATTTTATAAATAAGATTGGATAGTGCCAGGCCTGGTGGTGCAAGTCTATAATCCCAGCACTCTGGAGGCTGAGGCAGGAGGATCACCATGAGTTCGAGGCCAGCCTGGGCTACACAGTGAGTTCAAGGCCAGTCTGAACTACATAGTGAGGCCTTGTCTTAACCAAAACAGAACAAAAGGTTGGATAATCAGAGTTCTGGAGACCACCGGTCCGTGACCTAAGAATGGCCACTGGGGCCATCCCAGCACCCAGAAGCCTGTGTGCATGGCCGGGGGGCCCTCGGTTGCTGCGCAGCCCTCCTGCCCGGGACAGTTGCCGGTTCCAGCCACCTTGCACGGCGACCTCTGCACACAGGCCAACTCAAGCTGGGCTTCTTGTCTTGCAGTGTGGTGTTAATGCATGTTCTTGCCTCCTTCCCCTCTCTTGGCAGACGGCCACGCATCCCTCTTCTCTGGTGTCCAGTTAGAACAGCACCTGGCTCTAGGGAACCCAGGTCCCCGTGTCTCCCGTGGCTGTGTGGCTCTCACTCTGTTCCTTGAGTCTCCCTGGTCGTCACAGATTGCTAACCCCCGCCACTGTCTCTGGGCCGCTGTTCTAGTGGTAGCGCTGCTCCTAGGTCGCTGGCGCCCTGGGTGTGCTGCTTTCACACGTGCCAGTCACACACAGGAGTGGTGGTAATGGCTTCTGTTTTGGTCCCTCAAGGTCGAAAGGCCAAGGACATCATCGCTGCCTCCCGGGAGGCCCTGGCACGGATGCTGGGCGGGAAGCCGCAGGACATCGTCTTCACCTCTGGGGGCACCGAGGTAAAGGCTTCGCATCCTGTCAGCTGCAGTGGGGTGCACCACAGGAAGCGGCCGCTCTTGATACTGTTTCTAGCTGTCCGGACAGAGTAGTGCTGCACACCCTTGTGCTGGAATCTCCCTGACTAATTTATAGAAACATGACAGACTGAGCGTGCTCAGGTGGCAGGGGAACAGAAGTCTCACTGTACCAGAAGCCCGGCCCACAAGGCTCTCGCACTTCAGCAGGGCTGGACAGCTGGTCAGGGACAGCTGAGTGTGTGTGGACCTGTGCCCCGTGCCCGTGACCGTGCATGCTGGTGGCCAGCCTGCGCTGGCAGGGTTGTAGCAGAGCCCTCTTGCTTGTGGACCCAGGCAGTGCACTCAGAGGAAGTCACTGGACTTCTGCCTCAGCACACAGAGAAGTGACTGCAGGTGGGAGAAGGGCCAGATTATAAAAATTACATTTTTAAAGCTGGTAGCTGACGTGTTCCCATCCTCATGAGGTGTCAGTGACATTTCTCCAGCTGCAGATGGCACTCGCCACACAGGGAGATGCCGTGATTTCTGTCGCAGCAAAAACAGTGACCCAGGGGCCGGGGATTTAGCTCAGTGGTTCCACCACCTGCCTCAAAATCGCAAGGCCCCAAGTTTGATCCCCAGTATCAAAAAAAAAAAGTGGGCCCAGCTCGGAGTGTGAGGACAAAAGCAGAAAGACAAGCTAGGTGGTGGCAGGAGAGCTCAGCTGCCTAAGTGACAAGGATGGGAGTCCAGGGCCTCAGGGACCATGGACACCTGGGCGGGGCCTTGGGCACCCCCCGCCGGCCCCAGGGACACCCACGTACAGCGCTGGACCTTGGGCACCAGAGGCCCCTGGGCCACTCGGTGAGGGATGCGGCCACAGAAGGTGGATTGGAAGCCCCTGGGTGGTGGCTGCTCTGGGGAGAGGAGGCCTGAGACGTCCTGGGCATGCGGGTGCATGGGGCACGGACACGAGTGTCTCTGGCAGCCTTGCTCCGATGCCCAAGCCCTGGCAGCGTGAGTGTAGCCCCATCTGGGTGCCACAGGCCCTGCCGCAGCGTGGATGAACGCTGGCCTGAGGAGTGGCCATGAGTCACAGGGAGTCTCTCCTGGGAGCCGAGCCACAGGAGCCACAGAACAAGGCTGTGCGTGCCGCCCTGGGCTGGCCCTGTGACTGTGACAGCAGGGCTCCCTCTGCCCGACAGGAGGTGCTGTCCTTTCCCAGACCGCCAGCCCGGCGGGGCCCTGGTGGTGATGGTGCCTGGGAGGATGTGGAGGGCAGAGCCCCTGGGGAGAGCCGTCACTGCCAGGTGTCAGGAGCAGCGGCTCCCCTTGCAGGCCGGGTCCTATGGGGAGCATGCCCTGGGCAGGGCCATGGGTGCCACCATCACTGGGCCTCTGCTGTGACCCAAGGCCCCTTCCTTGGGATTTCAGGGTCACAGCAGCCACCTGTCCTCAGGCCTCAGCTTTTCCAGACCCAGAGTCACTGGTCGGGAGTTAGTGTTTTCTTTCTTCTTTTTCAGGGAGGGGGGCGTGGTTGTGTTTTGTTCTGTTTGGTTTTGGTTTTGATTTTGGTTTTTTTGAGACAGGGTCTCACTCTAATTCAGGCTGGCTCACTCTGTAGCCCATGCTGGCTTCAAACTCACAGCAGTCCTCCTGCCTCAGCCTCCCAAGCGCTGGGATTACAGGTGTGCACCACCACACTTGGTTCTGGAGTTTGTTTTCTGCCAGGCACGATTGGCCTCTGAAGGGACTCCTTGCCTCTGTAAGAAGTGCATCGAGTCCCCAGCACTGGGCACATCCTCCCCTCTCAGACCCACGCTGGTGTCCCAGCTCCTCCGCAGGGACATCCGTGACACATCGAGTCCCAGGGCACCACCTGGAAATGGAAGGGACCTGGCACTGAGGGGCATCAGCAAGCCCCGCCCTTTGGTTTCTGCTCCTTGAATAGACTGAATCTAACTTCGAGGGAAATTTAGTTCCATTCTGTTTATATGAAGCTCAAACCAAGACCAAAGACCACTGTTTAGGGAGGGAAGCAAATCATAAAGAAAGCCAGGACATGATCCATTCCCCTGGAAGTCGCTCTGCGGGGAGGAGTGGCAGGGTGGGGTCCAGGCACCCCAGAGTCTACCTGAGGACTGGGAATGCGCATCTGTACCTCATACCCTCTTCTGCTGTGTGTGGCAGCGGGGGAAGTGGGTGGTGATTAAGGCTTCCTCACAGCCCCGCCAGCATCTCCTCTCCCTCCAGGAGACCAGATGGCCTACGTGTTAAGAGCAAATAAGCACGGAGATGCTTTCTCCTTTTACCTTCTCATGGTGTTGTTTTTGCAAATGTGTCAGTGATACAAATCATAGGCTACTGTAGACCGGGTTTGCTCCTTTTCATCATGAGTATACACTCACGCCTCGGTACTCTGCAGCTTCCGGGCTCGCTGCATCTTGTACACAGATGTCGTCCTGGGGCTCCGGCTGTGTCTGGTGCTCATTCACAGCCTTCCAGCTTGTCGGTGCCTCACAGCCTTTCAGGAAACCACTCCTCCAGTACTCCTCCAGCTGGGTACCAGCCGAGCCTCCCAGAACCAGTTAACTATGAGTACCAAGGCCCCGAGGCATTGAGCGCCGGCCATGAACATGGAGAGTGTTTTCAGGCACTTCTGCTATGTGCTTGACTTTGCTTAACAACAAAGCAGACCTGGCTGACATTCTATGAGCTTGGTTTTTCTCCTTCTGAGTGAGACACGGTCAAGAGGGGAGAGGAATTGTCACCCGACTTCCACCAGGACCATTTCCGTAAGCGCTCTCTGCTCTGTCTCCGCAGTCCAATAATCTAGTGATCCACTCGGTGGTGAAACACTTCCAGGACACCCAGGCTCCTAAGGGGGACGTCGGGGAGCAGCAGAGCCCCAGGGAGGGGGCCAGGCCCCACATCATCACCTGCACCGTGGAGCACGACTCCATCCGTCTACCTCTCGAGCACCTAGTGGAGGAGCAGGTAGCCGGTGAGTGCATCAGGGACCGTGGGGGGACAATGTCCCTTCCACAGATAAACTGGATTCTGTTGCATGAATGTGCCACGGTTATTTGCCCATTCGTTGGTTGATAGACTTTAAATGTGTATAAATTTGTGTATAGACTGCGTTGCCGAAGCTGGCCCTAACCCACTAGTCTTGAGCGATCCTCCTACCTCAGCCTCCTGAAAAGCTAGGACCACATATGGACGCCACCGCGCCTGGATGTGTTTAAGTTTTTATGTGGATATTGTTCTTTCTTTGGGATTGGTACCCATGGGCACAATTGCTGGGCCATAGGGTAACTGTATGGGCCACTCCCAGGATAACTGTTGTTAACCTTATCCTTTGCTTCCCAAAGTAGCAACATTATTTTATCTTTCCGTTAACAGCATATGAGAGTCCAGTCTCCACAGCCTTTCCAGCATTTGCTGCATTTCTTATTTTAGTTGTCCTAGTGTGTAAAGTGCTTTTCATCCTGGCTTTGATTTGCCGTTGCTTGGTACCTAATGATATGGTACCTGTTTTCATGGACTTACTGGCCACTCGTGTGTAATTCGTAGAAGAAATGACTATTCAGATCCTTTGGATTGTTTATCTTTTATTTGAGCTTTAAGAATTTTTTTATATATGCTTGGAACAAATCCATTATCAGATGCATGATTTGCAAACATTTTTTTCCCCAATCTCAGGACTTTTTCTTCTTTCTTTTTTTGGGGGGGGGCGGGGGGGTTTGGTACCAGGGATTGAACTCTGCTCTTTGCGCTTGTGGGTCTTTGCGCTTGCATAGCAGGCAGCAAAACCACTGAGCTAAATCCCCGGCCCTTTTTCTTCTTTCTTGATGGCATCCTTTGAAGAACAGGTTTCTAATTTTGGTAATTGTTCTTGTTCCTTGTATCATATCCAGGAAGGCTTTCCTCTACCCAAGGTTGTGCAGCTTTATTCCTGTCTTTTCTTCTAGAAGTTTGTTTAGTTTTGGCTCTTTCAGTTAGATCTCTGATGCATTTTGAGTTAATTTTGCACATGGTGTGAGGTAGGAGCCCTTTGCCCACATCTCAGCTTCTTTGAGAGGCCTGTGGTCCTGAACTTCTCCACAGTGGACAGTGGCTCACACTCTTTCTTTATCTTTTTCTGAATGCTGAAAATAGACTTTTATATAGTCGTGGAAATTACATCACCATGAAGCTAATTTGTGTGGTTGGTGCTGATCTGTGTGTTTTGCATCTCAGAGGTCACCTTCGTCCCCGTGTCCAAGGTGAGCGGGCAGGCAGAGGTGGAGGACATCATGGCCGCCGTCCGCCCGGCCACCTGCCTTGTGACCGTCATGCTGGCCAACAACGAGACCGGCGTCGTCATGGTGAGCCATGCCTTTCCTCTCCTTGGCTTTGCAGCTTTTTGTTTGTCCTCATGAACTCACTTCTTCCATTCAGTCTTCATGGATCAGAGCCTGGCTCTTTATCCCCCCCACTTCAGCCCATCTCTGAAATCAGCCAGCGCGTGAAAGCCCTGAACCAGAAGCGGGCAGCTTCCGGTCTACCCCGAGTTCTCCTGCATACAGATGCTGCGCAGGTGGTGGGGAAAAGGCGCTTGGACGTGGAGGAGCTGGGCGTGGACTTCCTGACAATCGTGGGCCACAAGGTGGGTCTTCAGGGGCCAAAGAGTGGCCTACCCATCCAGTAACCCTGGACGCCCACTGTGAGCGAAGCTCTGGCTTTTTTGAGACAAAGTCTCACTATGTAGCCCACCCTGGCTTTGAACTCCCAGCAGTCCTCCTGCCTCAGCCTCCTGAGTGCTGGGACTGCAAGTGTGCACCACCACGCCTGGGCTGTGCTGTTTTGAAGCATAATCCTCAGCCAGTCCCCGACAGGACTTAACAGTTTTGCATCATGTCTGTTGGAGACATGGCCTCACGCGGGAAATGGCCTGGTCGATCTCTAGTTCCACGCCCTCTCTTCACAGACTTGCCTGCCATGGCGCTGGCACAAGAGTCCAGCGTCCGTCCGGCCTCTCAGCTGGGGCTCTGCCCTGTGCCAGAGGCCACTGGGACCCTTTGCGGGCCACATCGTCCCTGAGACTGGGTGCATGAACAGAGCAGGTCCCCAGAAAGTTCTTGGGCAGTAACTGACCTTTCCTTCCAGTTCTACGGCCCCAGGATCGGTGCACTATACATACGAGGCCTCGGCAAGCTGACGCCCCTGTACCCTATGCTGTTTGGAGGTGGACAGGAACGGAACTTCAGGCCAGGGTAGGTGGGTTGCCCGCCCCAGAGCTGCTGGCCATGCCACTCGTCAGGGAGCAGTGACTGCTGCTTCACGGCCTTGGTGGCAGTGTGACACGCCATGCCCGTCCCTGCCGAACCAGAGCTGGTGCTGCTGGTGGGTCCCACACTCGGGCTCACAGGTCTGCAGCCTCGGGCGGTCCAAGGCCCCCAGGAAAGCTCTCCTAGCCTAACTGCTTCAGGCATCCGGTGCCTGGCGTTGTCTCGGCCCCTGTGGGCTGTGGTGGCCCAGATGTGCAGCTGTGCCCTTCACTGGGGCTCAGCAGGCCGAAAGGCGCCTGGCCCCTTTCTGAGAGCTCCTGGGCCCCATTACATACAGTGATGTCTGAGGCAAGAGTCAGTTGGTTGAATTCGGTGATACATTAAAAAAATGTGGACCAAGACCAAGTGGAGTTTATCTCAGGGATGAAAGGCTAGTGCAGCATTCAAAAGTCAACCGGTGGGACCCACCACACCTGTCACTCAGCTTTCCACCCCTGGGGCAAAATCCCTGTCAGAAACAACGCGGAGGAGAAAAGGCTGATTTGGGCTCAGGGTTCGGTGTGGCCAGTGCATGGTCAGCTGGCTCCAGGGCGGGGCAGCATGGCGGCGGGGCTTGGCAGAGGAGAGCTGCTCAACTCAGGGCAGCCAGAGAGCAGAGAGAGCAAGGGAGCCATACGCTTCCTCCCGTGGGTCCCCTCCCAAGAGCCTATGCTGCTGCGGTCTTATCCCTGACCTGTCATCCATTGCTGAGGTTTCTGTACTTGTGATTCACTTGCCCTTACCCCACCTCTGGACATGAGCCTTTTGGGGAACACTTTTTATCGAAACCACAATACTATATGTAATAGATTGAACGTGTAAGAAAAATAGCAGATCATGTTACTTGATGCAGAAGAAACACTTGAAAAACCCCAACACCCATTCATGCTAAAAAGCCTCCGAATAATAGGATTAGCGGGGAATTTCCCAGCTGGAAAAGAGCATCTACATAAAGCTTACAGCCCACGTCAGGCCTTGTGTGGGGACCCAAAGGGTCTACCCTGCGACCAGGGACACAGCAGCAGTGTCTGCTGCCAGCACGCATATTCAGCATCGTGCCGGATGCCAGAGGTGCCATCAGTACAGCAGGGCACAGGAAAAAGTAAAAGCAAACAGGTCAGAAAGGAAGAGGGAGGGCTGGAGGTGCAGCTCTAGCATGCACAAGGGCCACATGCCAACCCCATGCCACAAAAGAAGTAAGACTACCCCTCCCCAGATCAGGAGAGCCCACGATGAGGGAGAAAATCCCAAGGAGTATACTAGAGAATACCTAGAACTAGTAAGTGAATGAATATAGCAAGGTCCTATGACGCTGGATAAAAGTTTTCAATCTTGTGTTCTTATATACTAGTAATGAACAGACGGACAACACAATAAAAACCATTTGCAATAAAATATCAGATCTAAACAAAACACATGGGACTTATATGCTGTAAACTATGCAGCATAGATGAAAGAACCCAAAGACATAATAAATGAGAGGCAAACCACGTTCATGGACTGGAAGATTCTCCGTAGTAGAGATGTCTGTTCTCTCTGAATTGCTGTGCACACCTGCCGTGGACTCCAGTGAGTAGATGAATGGGGCAGAAAACAGCGAGAAGTGCACCCGAGCGATTTCGACAGGGTGCTGATGTTCAGTGGGCAGAGCCCTTCATGAAGGTGCTGAGCAAGTAGACATTGGAGGGAAGAATGAACCTTGCAGAAGTCTCGCACTGAAAACACACTAACTCAAAATAGGTCATGAAATGAAATGTAAAGCACAAAACAAACTTAGAGGAAAAACCCAGAGAACCATCAGGACCTATGGCCAGGCAGTTCTTGGACTTGACTCCAGAAGCACCTGTGGTGTAAGATTTGGGTAAGTTGGGCTTCAGCAAAACTTAGAATTTGTTTTGTGAAAGGCCTTACTCAGAGCACAAAAGGACAGCTAAATACTAGGAAAAGGTGTTTTCAATGACAGACCTGGGAAGGGGCTGCTGCCTAGGACACACGGAGGACTCCGGACAGGAGAACCCAGAAGGTGGGCAAAAGACATGAACAGATGTTTCGCTGGAGAAGAAACCGAGCAGGCACATGAGTAGCCGTTCAGCGTGTTCAGTTGGAAATATGAGTCAGACCATGGGGACATGGAGATGTGGGCGGCAGCCATGGGAGCAGCAAGTGACAGGTGACCCGGGGCTGGGGAGGATGCTGGGAGAAGGTCACCTTCCGGCCAGCACGGAGCAGCAGAGGTCCAAGAGAACATTCAGCCAGGACGTAAATGAAGAAAAGTACGGAGTTAATGCTGTTCCCTCCCAAACAGTGAAGGCTTTGGGCTTCAGCTTGGTGGATGCGAGCACAGGAGCACCTGCCCCTCCTGTGCACACATGCGCACGCGCACACCACCCGCCATGCTGCGTGCACTGCCCGTGCAGGGCGTTCTCCCATCCCGCACTGCCCATGGGCTAAGGGCACAGTGTCAGGAATGAACACCCCACTGCTCCCCATCTAGGCTGTGCCAGGGCCCCGGCAGGGGGAAGGGGTCCCGACAGCTGCATCTGTCCGCACCAGCAAGTGTGGGCACATGTGACTGTCCTGGGCCGGGCGGACTCTGCTTGGGGGGTGCTGGGTGGCTGGGTGGCGCCTGTCTGGATGGGATGCATGGCTTCACCACGTGACTTCCACAGGGCTCCCTTCTGGCCATCTGCTTACTCTCCATAACCCCTGTCACCTGCAGGACAGAAAACACCCCGATGATCGCCGGCCTTGGGAAGGTAAGCCTGGCAACCCCCCAACCCCAGCGCTGGTGGACCAGGCTGCGGGAGAGCATGTTCAGGACCCCAGAACGGGCTGACAAGGGGAGCCCTGATTGCCTTCATGGCCTGGAGACCCGACTGGAGATCAGTCAGGTGGGAGACAACTGCCTAGCGTTTAAAAGGAAAGAGTTTGCTGGATGTGGTGCCCATAATCCCAGCACCGCAGGAGGCCGAGGCAGGAGGATCCCGAGGCAGGAGGATCCCAGCCTGAGCAACTTAGTGACTTAGTGGGACCCTGTCTCAAAATCAGAGTTGAAACAGGCTGGGTGTGCAGCTCAGAGGCCCTGCGTTTTGTCCCCAGTGCTGAAAGAAAGAAAAAAGTGAGAGGAAGGAAGTTTCCCTGTCCCAGCCTCTGATGGCAGCAGGGTTTTCCCCAGAGACCCACGGCTGAGCCTGTCCCGTGGCATCAGCTCAGGCCCTGGGGTCTGTGGCGTGCAGGCCACCGTGACCCAGTGCAGCCTGTGCCCTGCTGTTCACCGGTGGGGCCTGCAAGGGGCAGCAGCCGGAAGTGTGTGCGGGGCTGTGCCCAGGCCACCGCCCCTCTGTCCCGCACCCACCTTCCTCTTTCATCGCAGGTCCCTGTGTGTCCCACCCTCCACCCTGGAGTGGCAGCTGCCTGGGCTCGCCTGCCCCAGCCTCCCGACAGAAGGGCGGGATCTGGTGTGGGGTGCTGGTGGGTGAACACCCTAGGCAGCGCTCTGCCCGAGCCACCCCAGCCCCGCACTCTCTGGCACTGCATTAGGTCAGTGGCAGCCGAGGCGCCCGGAGCAAGCTAAAGTGCAAGCTGCATGAGGTGGCACTGAGGCCGCGCTGTGAAACCCTGCGCCCGGGGCCTGGGTTGGCGCCACCACCCTCCGCCTAAGGTCGGGTCACTCCCGGGGGCCCAGAGCAGGCGGGGCCACTGGCAGCTGCTGGACCCAAAGCTCGCAGCACCCCCCACCTGGGACCCCTCCCCGCCCTGTGGGTGCACCCGCAGCCAGGGGAGGCCTCCTCAGCCCTCCCCTGCTGCCTGTCCTCAGCGGCTTCACCGCCCACCTTGCCCTCTCTGCCTTTGGCACCTGCGGGTGGCTCTGCTGTCCACCTGGCCCTTGGGGCCCGATCCAGGCTCGGTCCTGACCCTCTCCTGGGACACCCTGTCCCAGTTGCTCACCGAGGGTGAGCTGATTCCCTTGGGGCCCAGCCCCAATTCTGGGAGCCCCGTCAGGCCCTTCCTGCCCCTGTCCCCCGCATCTGATGCCGGCTGCAGGACATCCAGGGCCTGTCGTCCCTTACTCGAAGGCCCTGGTGCGGCTCCAGCCCTGTGGGCCGGGGCTCTTCACAGGTCTGGGTGCTGTGGCCCATGCCCGTCCCTCTGGAGCTCAAGGCTGCTCCTGCGGCGTCCTGAAAGCACTTGGTGTGGGTGGTGCAGCACGGGTGGCGCTTGGCAGCGGCCGTAGCAGGGGAGCTGTGCCAGGATGTGCCACTCAGGGCCCGTGCAGCTGCCTGCTGTCCTCGTTCCACAGGACTGAGCAGGTCCCTGTGTCCCATGTCTTGTCCCCAGGCCGCCGAGCTGGTGACCGAGAACTGTGAGGCGTACGAGGCTCACATGCGGGATGTCCGCGATTACCTGGAGGACAGGCTGGAGGTGAGCAGGGCAGTGCCGGGCACAGGGCCAGGAGGGTTGCGGGGTCGCGGCGGGGTCGCGGCGGGGAGAGCATGGCGGAGCTCAGGCCCTGAGAGGGATGTCACTGTCACCTGGTGCCTCCTTGGCTTTTCAGGCCGAGTTTGGCAGGAAGAGAATCCACCTGAACAGCCGCTTCCCGGGGGCTGAGCGCCTTCCCAACACCTGCAACGTTTCCATCCGGGGACCTCAGCTCCAAGGTGACTGTGGGCTTGGGCTCGGGTCTCAGCCAGAGCCTGAGAGCGGCCTTGACCCCAGCCAGCTGGGTTGGGTCCCTGCGGCTGGCCACTGTCCTCGCAGTCCACGAAGGCCTTACAGCCGGGCCTCAGCTGTCAGGGAAGAAACAAAGCCACCCTGCTCTGCGGCCTGTCCAGCTCAGCCGCAAGTTTGTGATACTCGTGAGAGAGGAGACCAGAGAGGCGGGTGGTTTGGACAGCTGGCTCACAGTGAGGGAAGGGGCGCAGGACGTCCGTCGCTCCACGCGGCAGTGGTTAGGGCCCTCACTGCAGGCTAGGCCTGCCCTGGGCTCCCTGGATGGGTGGGGGCGGCTCCCAGGGTCCTGTGGGAACTGGGGGCCGTGTGCATGGCATGGCAGGTCCAGGAGCAGGGCTGTGGAAGTGAAGGTTCAGCCCTCTCGCACCTGCGCGCAGAGAGCAGTGGCGTCCACCCCCCGCTGCTCAGTGGACCGTATGCACCCAGCACAATGCGGGCGGGCTGCTTTCCGCACAGCGGTCACAGCCTTGCTCCACAGTGCGGGAGAGGGCTCTGGCCTCGCTGGACTTGAGACCCAGTGTCTCAGAGGTGACCTTGCAAAGTGCCACGTTCAGGGCTGGGTTGACTAGGCAGCGGGTGGTGTGTGCTGGCTGCGGTGGGAGAGGACCCTCTTCCCTCGACTCGGCCGGAGGCTCCCTCCATCCTGGGGCCCAGGGCCAGGGAGGCTCAGGAAGGGGCTGGCGGGGGGTCCGGCACTGGGTCTCAGGGTGATGCTGTCTTTGCAGGCTACCAGGTGCTTGCGCAGTGCCGGATGCTGCTGGCCAGCGTGGGGGCTGCGTGCCACTCGGACCACGGGGACCAGTGAGTGCGCCCAGCCCCTCCAGGTCTCAGGCAGAGTGGGGACTGCGGAGCCGCGCCCAGGGCAGAGCTGCTGCGGGCACCTGGGCTCTGTCGTGGGCTCACGGCCATGGGCGCCATGGAGCTGGGTACAGGCCTGTGATGCGCCCTGGGTGGGAGTGTGCAGTGGGCACGGAGGGGCGGAGGCCAGGTGGGTGCGGGCGGCCTGAGGGAGGGCCTATGAGGAGCAGATTCTCCCGAGGAGGAGACCGAGCCCCAGAGTGGTCGCCACTGGCCACAGAGAGGGAGGTGGCCAGCAGCACAGCACAGGGGATGGGAAGAGGGAGGCCCACCTCCCACCCCTCTGGCAGCCCCGTGCCCTGGCACAGGAATGGAGGCACCCTGGGGAGGGCACTGAGGGCAGACAGGGCTCCAAGGGTGGAGGAGCTGCAGTGGGCCTCTGGGTCCTCAGAGGCCTGGTTGGGGACGCAGGGAAAGGCAAAAAGGGGGCGCAGCCGCTGCCCTTGCTGGAAGTGGCACCCTGGGCTGGGTGCAGGGCACCCTCCTGTCATTTCGGTGGTGCTACCCTGGCGGGAGCAGCCCCCTCCTGGCCCCAGCCTGGAGCCCTGACCCAGGTCCCTTCCCTCGTGGCCACCGACAGAGCTAGGCTGTGCCCCTGTACCAGGGAGGCGAGGTGCTCTGCACCCTGTGTCACCTGAGGGACTCCAGGGCCTCAGCCCCTCAGGGTTGGGTTTCGGTGGGGCGTGGTGCCAAGGAGCAGGGTGGGCAGACAGGCTTTCAGGGGACCCACAGTGGCCGGGCGGGAGAAGGGGGCGGCAAGTCTCCCCCAGCACCAAGGGCAGTTGCTTCTGTCACTGACACTGTTCCCACCCCCAGGCCCTCCCCCGTGCTGCTCAGCTGTGGCGTCCCCTTCGATGTGGCCAGGAACGCGCTCCGGCTCAGCGTGGGCCGCAGCACCACCAGGGCTGACGTGGATCTCGCCGTGCAAGACCTGAAGCAGGCTGTGGCCCGGCTGGAGGGGCAGGCCTAGGGTGGCCGCCGACCCTCCTGGGCACCCACAGGAGCCCTGCCCCACGCACCAGGGGCTGTCACTGGCCGTGAGGCGAGCGCCCCCCTCTGTGTCGCGATCTGCCCGGCACACCTCTGACTTCGGACGTCCTCCTCACCGTGCTGCCAGGGCCGCATGCCTATCCCTGTAGGACGGGTGGGCCTGTCCCAAGGGCCCCTTCTGGAAGGTGGCATTTTGCCCCAAAGATAAAACCCACATGCCCATTCAGTGAGCTACTATCGTGAATGTAGGAAATGGCTGGAGGCCGTGGAGGGCCAATCCCAGCGACCCGGGGGCTGAGACAGGAGGATGGTGACTTTGGGGCCAGCCTGGGCTACTTGGCAAAACCCACTGTATAGCACGGGCTGCAGTGTGACTTGGGGAACACCTGCCGAGCACATGGACCCAGTGCGGGAAAACACGGGACTTGCTGTGGCTTGGTCTGCACCCCCTGGCAGAGGGGCGCCCAGGGCGCTCGAGCCCCTTCCAAGCTTGGTCCCCATCAGCCATGCCATCCACCGTGCCACACTGACCCGGAGGTGGGAGTCAGATCAGCCCCAACTCAGTGTCCATCTTAATTTTATTCACAGAAGGTTTATTTTCATGAAACGTGCCACTGCACCAGAGGCCGAGCCTCACACAGGAAGGGTTTTCAGGGCACGGCATTCTGAATGAATGGTTTTGAGGAGGAGAGAGCTGCAGTGGTGTCTAGGAAGCAGCTGAGCGAGCTAATAAAGGGTTTCTATGCTGGTGTGGACGCCCTGTGCTCTCTGGCGGTTCTGGGGAGGGGACAGTGTCACTTCAGGGTCCCCATGCATGCTTTCTGTGGTTGGAGGGTGGGCTGAGGGCTCCCCAGAGGCCCCTGGCAGTGACAGCACGGAGACTTGGAGACCCTGCCGCACGCCCTCCTGGGAGGGTTGAGCCCCTGGGCAGGGCCCGGAAGGGCTGGGGAGCCTCCGGCCACGCTGCCACATCTAACTGGAAACCCCTCTCCCAGCCTGGCCGAGCCCCGGTAGGCACTTCCTCCCGGGGAAAGGTGCTGGCGGGAAGACACAGGCTGCAGCGGCCAGACAAGAGGACCACTGTGACCACTCGGGCGTGGCCTCCCCACTGCTGGCCTGCGCCCACCTCCTGCCTGGCCCGCATGGCCCTGTCTCAGATCACGCACGCCACACTCCGAGCTCCCTGCGTCTGGTCCCTGGCGCTGCAGCAGCGGCTGGGGACCCTGAGGTCCCGGGGCCTGCCCCCGCCTCCCCAGCCCAGGCCGCCTCCCATCTGCCCTGCGTGGTGCTTATCGGGTAACCAGAGCCCGCAGCTGCGTCCATGCCTGAAACAGGAAGCCCATCAGGCCTGGGCACAGGCTGCCATCGCCACCAAGAGCCAGGCTGGAGGATGGAGGAGCAGCGGGCGCTGGTGGCCGCCAGGGCTGGGGACATGGCCACCTTGGAAAGGCTGCTGGTGGCCGGCTCCCTGGGCCCGGGCGTCAGGGACACGCTGGGGGCTGGGCTGGTGCACCACGCTGCCCGCGGCGGCCACCTGGACTGTGTCTGCTTCCTGGTGCGACGGGCCAAGCTGCCTGGCAACCAGCGGGCCCAGAACGGGGCCACCCCAGCACACGACGCTGCAGCTGCTGGCCACCTGGAAGAGCTGCGCTGGCTGCTCCGCAACGGGGGCTGTGGGCTGCAGGTGAGTGGGGGCCCGTGCACCACAACCAGGGCTCTGCTCTCGGCCAGTGCTCCCTGCCCACACCGGTCCCCAGGAAGCTGCTCAGAGCCCGAGAGAGGCTCCTGAGTGCCCCGGATGCAGCGTGGGCTCAGAGGAGCCACTGAGACTCTGCCACCTTGCTGGAACGCTTGGCTTGGGTTGGGCTCTCTGCTTAGGCCTGGTGACTGGGCCTCTGCCCAGAGCGCCCAGAGTGCGGCAGTGGAGTGTGGCTCAGGAGCGGGGTTCTCAGCCCCTGTACCAGGGGCTGCAGGGCTGCTGGGCCCGCTCCAGTCCTGGTCCCCAGCGCATCCTGTGCAGTGAGGGGCACTTGGCAGGACAGTGAGCACGCCGGACGTCCCCAGTGGTCCAAGCGGCGTTGGCAGTCTCCTGGCACCAGAGTCTGCAGTGGGGACCTCCCTGCCCTCGGGGAGCTGGTCTGGGGAAGGGGACTGGCTGAGGCCGGGAGGCAGTGTCCAGGACACCTGTCCCAGGCATCTCTGGCCACGTGGAGCCTTCCTGACCATGCATAGTCAGCCTGGGAGTGGGGCCTGGACAGAGCAGGACCCCAGGAGGAGGCTCCTGACCCGGACCGGCCCTTTCCTGCCTCTGCTTCCTGCCCAGCAGGGTGACTCCAGGGCCCAGAGCCTCGTGGGTGTGGCCAGCAGGGTGGCCGGGCCCTGCTTGCTCACGGCCCTGCTGTGCCTCGGTAGGACCGGGATGCCTCGGGCATCTCCCCACTGCACCTGGCCGCCCGCTTTGGACACCCGGCGCTGGTGGAATGGCTGCTGCAGGAGGGCCACGCCGCCACACTGGAGACGCTGGAGGGCGCCCTGCCGCTACACCAGGCCGCCGTCAGTGGCGACCTCACTTGCCTGAAGCTCCTGGCGGCTGCCCACCCCAGGTGAGTGCCCCAGGGCCACTGGTGGGTTGGACTGGTCGCATGCAGGCAGTGAGGACCCCCAGGACGAGGCCCAGCAGGAAGCCAGGAGTGGGGGGTGGGGGGTGGAGTTCTGAGGCTCCTGCAGGGCAGAGGTGTAGCTGTGGACTGGGCAGGGAGGCCCAGGTGCAGCCCGATGTGCCCTACAGTGTCCTAACCCCAGGATTCTGGTCTCTGCCCTGCACTAAGGTCGCTGTTGTCATAGTAATGGGCCCGGAGAGGGGCCCAGGGTCCCCTGCTTTTCCCCAGGAGCCGCCTGCCTCCGGCCTCACCTGCTTCCTGTCTGGACACCCCGACCACCCCATGCTAGCCCCAGGACGCTTCCCTGTTGCCCTGCTGCCCAGCAGGGGTCCCTGGTTACATCCCCACCACCCAGCCTGGCCTGCATCCTCGAATCTACATCCTTAGAGCCTTCCTGCTGTTGACAGCAGGAGACTTCACATGCGCACACGTACATACGGGCACACACACGTGCACACAGTGGACAGTCTCAGGCCCCGGGCCACAGCCACAGAGAGGCACTGCAGTGACCGCAGACCCGCAGCTGCCATGCTGGCCACTGGCCTGTCCCGGTGCCATCCGGTCCCCGAGGAGAACAGCGACACACATGGTGACCCTGAGGCCACCTCAGCTCCGTGGGGACCGGGAGCAGCCCTGTTCCGGGAAGCAGCTATGTGCTGGGTCCTGTGTCCACCTGGTGTGGGGAAAGGGTCTTCCCCAGCCCCCCACAAGCCGCCGTTCTGCTCTGGGCCTCCGTTTCCCCTTTTGGCAGCTGAAGCTTGGGGCTGGGGTCCCCACACTCCCTGGGGCAAGCCGTGTCACTCGTGCTCTTGCAGTGTGGCTTTGGCTGCCGGGAGCTCGGGGGTGCAGCACTCTCCCCAGCATCCCTGCCGAGAGGCCACTGAGACCCCAGCCCCGTGAACACGTCGGCCAGAGCCTCGCGGCCCCGGAGCTGCTTGTGGGGACAGAGGGGCTACAGGGTGGCTGCGGCCACCTGTGTCTCCACGGGGCCGGGTGCAGAGCCTGGGATGGGCCCAGATCGTGCAGCCCACATGGTCTGAAACGACTGACGCCTGGGACTAGCTGGCCCAGGAGGTGGGAGCGCGGACAGGCGGGACCGGCCACTGTGCCCACAGCCCTGGACTGCGGCTGGCGCGGATCGGGGATGTGGGCTGTAAGGGCAGGGGCTGAGCGAGGTCTGCCGCAGCACAGGCTGGGCCAGTGCCGAGGACTCCCTGGGCCTCCCCTGTGGGCAGCCCAATGCAGAGATCCTGTCCGTACCGGGGACAAATTCCAGGCCATCCCTGCTGCCCATGTGGCCTGGCCAGCTGGGGAGCCCCAGCTGGGTGGGGAGCAGGCGGGCCGTGCTCTGGGCCATTCCCTCCCCTCCCTTTGCTGGTGCTCTTGGGCAATGTGCAACCTCTGCACCTGTCGGGTGCCTAGGGAGGGGAAGTGGACACAGCAGGGCCAGGTACCCCCACCACCGCCGACCACGCCGTGCGCCTCCCTGCAGGGGCGTGAACCGGCAGACCCGCAGCGGCGCCTCCCCGCTCTACCTGGCCTGCCAGGAGGGCCACCTGCACCTGGCTCAGTTCCTGGTGAAGGACTGTGGTGCCGACATGCACCTGCGCGCCCTGGATGGCTCGAGTGCCCTTCACGCTGCCGCTGCCCGTGGCCACTGCCCACTCGTGGTCTGGCTGGTAAGGGCCTGGGCCCAGGGGTGGGCTGGGACAGAGGCAGAGCCTTCCAGGGGCCAAGGTTCTTCCCCATGGCACGGGGAGCCATGGGGGGTGCTGAGCCGGATCCCTGGCCTTCCAGAGACCCCCTAACTGGGGAGGCTGAGGCAGGAGGATCACCATGAGTTCAAGGCCACCCTGGACCACACAGGGAGCTCAAGGCCAGCCTGAACTACATAGCCAGGCTCTGTCTCAAGAAACAAAGTGAACAATCCACAAAAGGTCTCTGGCTGCTGGTGGAGGGGAGCCATCCCACCCAGCCCTCGCAGGCTCGTCCTGGGGCTGCCTCTCTCCTGCCCCCACTCCTTTGCAGCTGCATCTGTTTCCCAGCCCCACCATAGGGCCTTTGTATACACTGTGCCTTGGCCAGGTGAGGTCCCCTTGTCCTCCAAGGTGCAGACACCCGACCAGCTGCATGCACAGAGTCTTTAGCTGGCCTGGGTCTCCTCCTGGCCCAACAGTGCGCAGCTGGGTGTCCTGGCAGGGCGCCGGCTATGTGCACCAGGCTGCATCCCTGTGACTGGCACAGCCGGGCACTGGGCAGAGACAGGAGGGACAAGGACCCTGCCCTCCTGACACTGGCCCTCCCCCCAGGTCACCTTCACGGACATCAGCCTGATGGCGAGGGACAATGAGGGAGCCACGGCCCTGCACTTTGCAGCCCGAGGCGGCCACACCCCCATCCTGGACCGGCTGCTGCTAATGGGCGCCCCGGGGACCAGGGACTCCTGGGGGGGCACCCCGCTGCACGATGCGGCTGAGAATGGGCACTTGGAGGTACGTGGCATTATCGGGCATGGGGGACCTCACAGGACCTGCAGGAGAGGTGTTGTTTCCCTAATATAGATGGGTAAACTGAGGCGCAGCAGGGTCTGGGTCTCCCAGGAGTGAGCTGCAGGGTTCAGGCAGTGCCTTTCCAGGACCAAGCACCCCAAGGTCTCCGGCAAACGCCTGAGGGTTTGATCTAATGTCCCTTCTGTCCTGGGTTCTGTCCAGGATGCAGGACCTGGAGTCTCGGGGCTCCCCTTGGCTGTGACAGGGGACCCCCGCCATTATAAAAGAAGCTCAAGGGCCAGTGGCACTGCACCTGCCTTGCAAGCGCAAGGTCCTGAGTTCGATCCCTGGTACTGCAAAAAAAAAAATAAATAAATAAAAAGTAATGAGCCTGTGCCCCGCAGCCCAGAAAGGGCCGCAATGGCGGCTTCTGTGCTCCACAGCTCCCGTGCCACGCTCTTGGTGTCTGGATGATGGGAATTTCACCAGTTACCTGCTGTGAGTTGTTTCATTGTAATCAAAAAGCTCTCCACATCAGCCACCCCGACCACTCCTGAGTGTGCCTCTTCACCTCCCCAAGCTGAAACTGCCCGCCCAGCCATCCCCACTCTTCCTGTCCCTATGAATCTGATGACTCTAGGTTCCTCTCATAAGTGGATCCATGCAGTGTTTGTCTCCCTGTGTCTGACCCATTTCACTGAGCATAATGTCCCCAAGGTTTATCCATACTGTGGATCAAAACTCCCTTTCTTTTCAAGGCTGCGAAATATTCCAGCTCAGAGACTCTGTTTTCCTTCTCACTCCCGTCTGATGGTGGGTATCTGGCTGCCTTTCCCTCTTGTTCTGGTGCACTTCAAACAGGCCACAGTGGTCTCTGCAGCCCCGTCCTCCATCCTCGGCTACATCAGAGGAATTGCTGGGCCTAACTGATGCTCTTCAGTGTGAACATCAACTTGCATTCTTAGAATAAATCCAGCATGCTCGCGATGACACGTTTATATATAGCTGAGCTTAATTTGCTAACAGCAGTGTAGGACTCAGGAGTGAACTTGGCCTGTCCCGTCCCTCACTTGTCCCCTCCCTGTTGGGCTTTGGTGTCAGGGTTACACAGTGAATTGGGAAGGCTTCATTTTTTTCCCTAGTCTTTGGAAATTTTTGCTTCCATTAGACTTATTCTTCGGTAAATGGTAGAATCCACCAGAACAGCTGAACAGCTGATTAGACTTGACATTTCTCTGAGAGAAGTTTTTAATTACAAATTCAATCTGTTTAATTATAAAGTCATGAGAGCTTTCGTGTGTGTGTGCGTGTGTGTGTGTGCATGCGTGTGTGTGTGTGTGTGTTGGTTTCAGTAAATCATATTTTCCTGGAAGCTTTCTGAGGCCCAATCCCGTCTGAGTTGTTCAGCATCTGTGCGCCATGTATCTCCTGTGTCACGTGTTCTGCCTCCCCTGCCGGCCATCGCCCATTGCCCGTTGCTGGCGTGGTTCCTCCTGCCTTGTTCCTCTCATCGCTTCAGGGGATGGGCAGTGCCAGTCCTTCCAGCAACCAGGATGGAGCTGTTCCAGACCTCTAGGGAGTTGCTGATTCCCCCAGTGTCTGTTTTCTACCTCGTTGGTGTCTGCCTTTACCCTCAGTACTTCTCTCCCGAGTTCTCTTCTGCAGTGCAGGGTTGGAACCCAGGGCCACACACACATGGGTCCAGTGCAACGTGGACAGTTCCATGGCATTCGGGATGTGTGCCTGTGACACAGCCCTCTCCTCCGTGAGGCCCCGAACATTCTCATCACCCCAAAGGGAAACCCTGGACTCATCAAGCGGGGTTCCCTGGGCCCCTTCCTTAAACCCTGGCGAGCTCTCTTCTACTTCTTGTCTGGATGGACACAATTCCGACATTTCGTGTCAATGCGACCATACAATACGTGGCCTTTGTGCCTGGCTTTCAGCGTGTTTTCAGGGCTCCCCGAGCGTGGCAGAAGTCTGAACCACATCCTTCCTACGCTGGGCTGTGCTCCTCACCTGTGGAGCTGACATTCTGTCCCCCGGCCTCTGTCGATGGACTTGGGCAGCCTCCACCTTTGGCCACTGAGGTCAGGGCTGCTTGGACATTCGGGGCCAGCTGTTGTCTGAGCCTGGACCTCGGTCCAGTTCTTTGGGACGCACTGGGTCACGTGGTTAGGGTGTGTGTAATCCCCAGGCTGCTTTCGCCACCCACAGCAGCGTACAAGGCGTCCAGTTCCTCTCCCTCCTGCTGACCCTTACCGCTCATCATGGCCAGCCTGGAGCCTGGGAAGTCGTGTGGCCTTGATGTGGGGCTCTCTGTGACCGAATCAGGTGTGTGGACAGGCGCTCGCTCCAGAAACAGGACTGCTCCTCTGGGGCGGTGAGGAGCGCTCCCTCTTCCTGACTTGTATCTGGTAGCTTCCAAGAGACTTGTGTCAGGTGGGGAGCGGGCAGGAGCATCGCTGCAGGCTTAGAGTGTGGCGAATCCGATTCTGCACCTGCTCTCAGGGGTGCTGGATGCACAGTACAGGTGGGAGTACCGCGTACCACTGTGGTACTGAGAACCATAGCAGATGCAACCAGAAGAGGGCGGCCCCAGGACTCGCAGGCGGAGCAGTGCCAGCTGCCCCAGGTGTACTTGGGCCCAGGAGAGGCTTCAGGTGAGCCAGGGCCGGCTCCTCCCCGGGTGCCCGGGGTGCGTGGCAGTGGTGCCCGGGCAGAGGACTTCCTGGGGCTCCCGGGAGGGTCACGCAGGGTGAGGTTGCAGAGTCTCGGAGGAGCAGCACGATCCGTAACCCGCAGAGGATCGCAGGGACTGAGGCAGACTGCGGAGCGCAGTGTCCCGGGTCAGGGTGGCGAGGCGGGCCTGGAGCCTCGCGTGGGGGCCGGGGCCTGAAGTGCGCTAACATCTGGTGGGAAGACGGATCCCACGCCGTGGCTGGGGGTGGGAGGCTGTGGAGTAGGAAGCTGTTACGGGGCAGGGCGGCTGGGGCTCACAACAGGGCGGGGGCTGGAGGTCTGCGGCCTGGACCCGACCTACGCTTTGGCCCGGCTGGCAGACCCTGCCCAGAGCACTCAGGGAGGGACCCACAGCACGCAGAGCCCCGCGCCCGGAAGCTGGCTGCTGGCTCCTCCCTCCGCGGCGGCCACACTTCCTCCCCGGGAGGCGCACTGAATTCCCGCTCAGACCTGCAGGGAAGACCCAGCGCCCCGCGCCCACGGGGTTGGAGATCCGGGCATCTCAGGCTGTTGCCCTATGGGTCGCGGTCCTGGCTCCTGCTGGGGGGAGCGCGAGGGACCTGCTGCTCCCAGGAGAGTGCTACCCAACACGCGCCCAGGCCGCTGCCCGTGGGCAGCATCACGACGCAGGAACCCTGCCTGTCATTGTCTGGGCCAGGGACCTGCCTCCGGCGTTCGTACAGTCTAAGTGTGGGACCTGCGTTCAGACCCGCGCGCGCGCGTACACGGCCACCCCTCCTGCAGCTCCAGGCTCCGCCCTGTGCACTGGCTGGGGTGGGGGGGACTGCGCTCCCCTCTTTTGCCCCTCCGAAAATGGCGTCCCCACCGTGAGGTGGAGCCTGGCGGTGGAGCTTCGCTCTGGGATCCGCCTGGGATCTGCACTGGGACAGCGGAACGTGACGTTGGCGCTGCGGCGACCTCCCGACTGCCCAGGAGCCCGCGGGAAGGTGTTTCTGAGCTCGTTCACGAGGCACTGGCGTTCCGAGTGACTCGGCGTCGCGCACCGGGGGTACGGTGTGAATTCACAGCGGGCAGAGAGATGGACACAGGGTGTCACTGTCACAGGGCGGTCATGGGTCTCCTGCACCATCCACTTCCTCTCTGCCGTGCTGTGGGCGGGTGGGACCCACACAGCTTCGGTCCGAAGCCAGGGAGAGCGGTGGAAGGTGAGGAAAATTGGAGAATAACAAGAAAGAAAGATACGTACCAAGATTAAGCTTGAAGGCTGGGACCGGGTGGGACCATAGCCTGGTGAGCTAATGGCCGCCTGGCGTCCACTGCACTCTATCGTGTAAGACAAACGGGAGAGAAGGTGGGTGACCCTCATTACGTGGCCTCCGTGGCCTAGGCTGAACGGAGTGTGATTGTATCATGATCGGGGCATGCGCAGAAAGGAACCAAGGGTACATAATTTAACTGCCTCCTGGGGCTGGGCCATCCAGGGGCTGCAATCTGAGTCAGACAGACTGTGCCTTGTTTCCCTGTCTGGTCTATGGCGGAGAAAGGGAGTGGGGATTAGACGAAAGGCCATCTTCCGGCTCGACTGTGCCAGAGTGGGTCATGGGCAGTGGGTGGGGTTTATACATCCTGCAGCCCTGGGCTGCACAGCCCTCAGCGCTGGATTTTGCAGCCCGCAGCTCAGAGCCAGTGGTGGAGGGAGCGGGACACCAGGGTCCACTTGTCTGCCTCCTTTTGCCTTTCTCAGCTGCTCTCCATCCAGCCATCTGACCTCCTGGTTTCAGAGCAGAATTTTAATTACTTAAAAATTTTGTGCGCAGGCAGGCATTATCACACAGGGGCTCTTGTGGGAACAGGAAGTGGTGTTGGGCGGGATCTGGGCTGAGGACAACGGCCTGAGTTGCCTCAAGGATCTGTCCAGCGTGCCCTGGAAGACAAGACATGGCTCCTGAGCCATCAGCATGGAGGAGCTGGCTTGTGACCCTGGGGCTCTCCCACTTCGAGGCCCTCGTGTGCCCCCCTGTGGAGCTGGCAAAGCCGTGACCCCGAGTGCTGAGGACCAGCCGAGTCCGTCCTGTCGCTGCACCCAGCAAGCGCTGCTTGGAGAGTGCCGTGTCCCTGCATCCAGCTCGGACACGAGTTCCAGGCAGCCCAGTGTCCACATGGGCTTGGGCTTTTCATGACGCCACCTGGAGCTGGCGTGGGAAGAGAGAGCTGCTGGGATTCGTGGATCTGTGCTCCGTGTCATTGGCCACCATGTCTCAGACGTCCCCTCCACCCTGTGCTGCGTCTCCTCTCTTTCTGGAATTCCTGGGACTTAGGTGCTGGGAGACAGAGAAGAAAACCAGGTCAGACTCTCCCATCCCTCTGAAGGCCAGGAGGGGACGTAGCCCACCAGCAGCTGTCACCTCCCTGTTGCCTCAAGAGTGGCTGGGGGCTCCTGCCAGGACCTATGGGCCGCTGCTGGGAGCCACACCTCCAATGACAGGTGTGAGGCTGCTCCACCACGCCCGTGCCAGAGGCTGCTGCTGCCTCGTGGGGAAACCAGAAAACCACACCAGCAGGGTGAGACAGGGAGGACCTGGTCCACGGCTGGTGTCCCCGAAGCTCCTAAACCCCAAGAATTTGTGAGCAGCCACAGTCCACATGGCACAGCTCCGGCCGGGGGCACCTGCCTTAGCCAAAGCGGGCTGGAGACTCGCACTGACCCACAGGCCATCCCCGCCCGTCACCACTGTGAACATCTGCAGGGTGCCACGGCCGAGCCTGAAGATGGCCCTTCGCCTAATCCCCACTCCCTTTCTCCTCCACGGACCAGAGAGACCCTGGATGGCACAGCCCCAGAGGCAGCTAGATTATGTGTCCTTTCTTTTCTGCACATGCCCCGATCACGAGACAATCACACTACGTTCAGCCTAGGCCACGTGGGCCACGTGGCACGAGTTACCTGCCTTCTCTTCCTGTTTGTCCCACACTACAAATACAGAGCGCTCTGGACGCCAGTTGGCCATTACCTCATCAGGCTGTGGTCCCACCTGGTCCCAGCTACAAAGCATACTTTTGCCTTCTTTCTTAGTATTTTCCAATTTTTTCTTCATCTCCCACCACTCTCCCTGGCTTTGGACCAACACTGTGCGGTCGCGGCAAAACCCTCCTTGTGCTGCACATGTGCCACCTGCTGCTGCTCCAGCTGAGCGGGGCCCCGAGTGCTGGTCGGGTGGGTGAGGAGGCTCCCTCCCCGCTCTGCCTCTGTGCAGCTGCCCAGGGCCCAGGGAAACCTTGCTCTAGGGCTCACGTAGATCCACTGGGGATTCTCGCTTGGGGAGTGGGGCAGAGCCGGTCTCAGTGGGAAGAGTTGGCAGCACCAGGGCCTAGAGACCGTGGAGGAGACTAGCAGCAGTCCGTGCAGATCACCAGCCAGTGACGCAGTGGACACTGGCTGGCAGTGTTTGGCAGGGAACCCAGGAAGCTGCCAAAGGGGCTAGACCTGGTGCCCAGCTGCCAGTGGGTGTGGCAGTCACGCTCAGCCGTCAGCTCGACTGGCTTGGGAACCGCCAGGGAGTGGTGAGGCACACTTCTGGGGATCGTGGAGGGAGGGCCTGGGCTCTGGGTCTGGTCCCTGGCCCTCCTCTGGTTCCCCTGCTCTGCTCCCTGACCTCGCTAATACTTACCCTTCGCTTCACAACACCCTCCAGCGTGTTCCTGCCTTGGAGCACCGACCATGGACTGAGGCCCCATGGGCCAAATTAAACTCGTCCTTTAAGCTGTGAGGTCAGGTGTGGTGTCCCAGTGATGGAACGCTGGCCGATACAGGGTGGCCAGGCGCTGTGGAGAGCCGTGGTGCTAGGGGCCCAGGACACTGGTGCTCAAGCCCGCAGCCATCCCGATGGCCGTCTGAATGGAACACAAGAACTCTCAATGGATTGGTGACAGTTGGACCTTACTGTGTTTTCTAGCTTTCTGTCACTGTGATAAAATACCTGAGATAATCCAATCTTTCAAGGAGGAAAGGTTTGTTTTTGGCTTACAGTTTCAGAGGGGCCAGTCCATGGATCTTGTTCTTGTGCTGTGGCCTCATGGGAGATCATGGTATAGTGCATGGCAGCAAACCTCGGTTTACCTCAGGTAGCTGGGAAGAAGCAAAATGGGAGAGGGTAGAGGTAGGGTAGGGGTCCCAATGGCCCTCCCAGGCCACGCCCCAGTGATCTCACTTCCTTATAGGAGGTCCTACCTCCTAAAGGACCCCCGTGTCCTAAGCGCCAGGGCTGGGGACACGCCTTCCTGGCAGTCTTAGGGGATAGCTCCCAGCTAAGGCAGCATCTACTGGGTTTCCGTTTTCATCTTGGTGCTCTCTCAGGTGCTGCTTCCGATTGTTTTCTCTTTATAGTTGTCCAGCCTCAATTCTGTTGGTGTTTTCATGTTCCAGACTGAACCCGTCATGTTCGGGTTGTTGTGTAGTCTGCGTGGTGGCCCCCGCGCTGGTGCTGGCGTCCCTTGAGCCCGCGGCTGTGGTGAGCACAATGCTGCTCTCACTCCCGCCTTCCGCCTTCCCGCTTCACCCTGGGGCCTGAGAGCCGCCCCGTGGGGGCTTCCCTGTGGCTGACTCTGGCCTGGATGGCGCTCAGGTCCTGTCACCTCTTGGGTGCGTCAGGAAGCTGCTTCTTCACAGCCTGTTTTCTGCGTATCCGGGGATTGACCAGACCTCCTGCCACTCTTTGCTGAAGCTGCTCCACCTGCTCACTGCACAGGTTTCCACACTGACACCTCGGGCACGCTCTGTTTACACACGGCAGCCACGGGGTCCGGGGTTCTGTGGTAAAGTCCTCCTCCTCCTCCTCCTCCTCCTCCTCCTCCTCTCTCTCCCTCCCCTCCCCCTTCATCCTCCTCTTCCCCCTCCTCGCACCTCTGGGGCTGATGTGCCCGGTGCCCACTGGGGCCAGGCCTGACCCTCTCCCCTTCCTCCCCACTGGTGCCCCCCGAGAGCAGCTGCAGAATGACCTGGTCCTCACTGACGCCTCAAAGGCAAGGTGGGCCAGGGCCCTGGCTTGGTCCCCACTGTGCCCTGGAGAGCTGACCCTCCTGCCCTGGGTCCCCTCTGGGAAGGGCTCCTGGGCTTCCCGGGATGCTG
Source organism: Heterocephalus glaber (assembly GCF_000247695.1). The sequence continues at coordinate 3,291,142 of NW_004624847.1, forward strand.
TCTCTTCAATGCAGGACAGGGCGGCTCGTGGCCCAGGCGAAGACTGCCCCTGTGGCCCATGGCCGTGGGCTGCAGCAGCCAGGAGCTACCTGCATGGCCCCTCGGGGCCTGGTGAGCCTTCCAGTCATGGTTGCCCGTTTCCCCACAGTGCTGCCAGACCCTGCTCTCCCATGGCGTGGACCCCTCCCTGCGGGACACAGACGGGTACACGGCAGCGGACCTGGCAGAGTACCATGGGCACCAGGACTGCGCCCAGTTCCTGCGAGCAATGGCGCGGCCGGTGAGGCCTTGGGGCCCCTGCAGCCTGTAGGTCGGGGATGGGGGAGCCGCCGGCAGCCCGGGGAGCCGGGCCAGGCAGCAACAAGGGCACGGGTGGGGCTGGACAGGCGCGGTGACTGCCAGGCCTTTCCCATGGGCCGGGCACCCTACCTGCCACAGGCTGCCGAGGCCAGTTCCTCCTGGAACATCATGGCAGCTGAGGGTGCCCAGCATGGAAGCGGGCCTTGTCCTGGCTGGGTGCTCTGACGGGACTCTCCCACAGCCTCGAGACGTGGGTTCCCTTCCCTGGCCAGGGCGTGGACTCTCAGTGCCCCTGTTCTGGAGCTGGGACGGGATCTTGCTGCCCTGCTGGGCCTGTCCCCGGCACCATGGGGCCCCACGGCATTTGCTGAAGGGACCGTGGACTGCAGCCGGCCGGCGAGCGGCTTCCTGCAGGGCGGTGGGGCCGTGGCATCAGCATTCGGTGGGACAGCTGTGCCCAGCACCCCCTCTGCACCCAGCTCAGGTGGTGACCCTGTGGAGCTGCCCCTGCTCGCCATCTTCTGTGGTGGCCGCCCCGTCAGGAGGGGCCCTGGGGTCCCTGCATCCCATTGAGGGCTTCTGTGCCTCTCGTGTCGGGACCAACCGAGGCACAGCCCTGCTTGGCCCCTGGGCCTGCCAGACAGCCCTCAGCTGGCCTCTCGCTGCTGCAGCCTGGGCGGACCCTGGGCCCTGGCGCCCTGGTCTTGTCCTGGGGAGTAGTTTACAGGCTGTGGTGGTGACCGAGCAACTGAGTGCTGGACTGGCCACTGCCCAGAGGCCCTTCTTCCTCCTGCGCCCTGACACCCGGCTCTGCCCCTGCCCTGCGCAGCTGAGCTGAGGAGACCAGGAGAACGGCCACTGCAGCACCCCCGCCCTGCAGGCACTTGCCCCGCAGGGACCACTCCTGCTGGTCGGGGTCCCTGCCCCATCCCACCCACCAGGCCACGAGCCTGCCCCCAGCCCAGCCTGTGACCAGCGCCTCCTGGGCAGGGGCGGGGAAGCCTCAGGCTTCCTGGAGGTCCCAGCATCTCCCCACCCCACCTGGGGGCCGTGGTGCCAGAGCCCACCAAGTGCTCCTGTTCCCCATCTGCTGTCCCCCACCCACATCTGGGCACGCCCACAGGCCCTCGGACTCCGGGTGGGGACTGCAGCCCATCCTGCGCCTGTGTCCTCCCCCTCCGCCCGACTGTGCTTGTCCCCGCTCAGTGGGAGGACAGGCAGCAGCTGTGGGCTGGCACCAGGGACAGGATGCTGGGCCCCATGCAATGTTAATGGAAATGCAATATGCGGAGGTGGCCTGCACCAGTGTCCCCATGCCGCCCCTGGAGTGACGAGAGCCTCAGGCCCAGTGCTGGAGATGCAACGCCCCACCATGGGCCCTGGGGGCTGGGGCAGGGGTCAGTGCTGACCCGCCGGCCCGCGGCCATCCTGTTGGCGTCTGGGGAACCTAGGGTGCCCACTGCCCACTTGGGGCCTGCACTCGCCTTGCCCCGGCCCACACCTGGGGCCTCAGCGAGATGAAGGGAGGGTGACCTGCCCCTCAGTGCTCCTCAGCGGGGCAGCTGTGAGGAGCCACCCTCCCTGCCCCAGACCTGGTGCCCTCCCTGGCCCCGGCCTCTGTGGGCTGCCTGAGCCTGGACCTCGGCCTGGGAGACAGGCAGAGCTGTTGGACGGCAGGGCCCAGCCGCCCGGCAGTAATGGAATCTCAGCCGTGGCAGTTGGTGCTGGGCGCCGTAGCAGGTCGTGATTTTCCCGGCCCAGGTGGCATTACAGGTCTGTAATCCTGCTCACCCCTGCCACCCTCGATGCATAATGCATGGAGGCTCAGCAACGCTCAAATCTCACCAGAACACAGGGAGGAGGTGGCAGCCGGGGCCAGGGAAACGCACTCCCGACCCGAGGCCCGAGCCCTGACGTCCACCCCTCCTTCTGTCCCGTGGACCCCAGTGTCCAGGGCCTCAGGCAAGGCAAGGACATGGTGACTCCTCCCACTGAGGTTCAGGGACCCTGAGGGCCGGCATCCATGGGCCCCACCTTCCAGCCAGGGCTCATAGGCTGGACAGGGACAGGGCTCACGGCCGACGTCCCTGTGCTTCTCAGTGGTGGTGGCGGAGCTCAGGGAGCCGAGGGGTGCCCAGGATCCCCAGTGTTCCTGCCCCCTGCTCCCCCAGCCAGGGCCACAGCCGGCCTCTGCCCTGCACCCGCTGTGGGTGAGGTGGGAGTCTCCAGGGCCAATCCAACTTGGAGAGACTCGAGGGCTCCCAGGCGATGTGATTTGGGCCCAGACAGCTGCTATGTCCATCATGGGCCCAGAAACGCCCTCTTCAGAGCGAGCAGGAAGTTCCCTGCCTCTGTCCCCTGGGAGGCTGGGCAGGGACAGCGGGCTTGGCATTTGTGGTGGCACCGTCCCTGCCTCTCCCGACACTGACACTGCCCCTGGACCAGGGAGTCCCACGGCCTCCGGGACAACTCAGATCCCAGCTCCGTTGAGGGGCCCTGGGAAAGCCCTGTGCCCCCTGTGCTCCTCAGTTTCCCTGTCTGTGGGTGGGGACTCAGGGATCCCAGGTGCCATCTCCTGAGGGTCCCCTGCCCTGGCTCTGCCCTGTGGAGGGTTAAGATTGCTGTAAGGGATCCCACACCGGCAGGCCTGGCTACCTGACACTCAGCCTTCAAATATTCATGTGCACCTCTTGTGGGGGCGGCGGCTTGGACAGCCCTGAGGCCCACAGCCGCATCTGGGAGAGGTCCGCCCGGGGCCGGAGCGGAGCTGGAGGCTTCCGAGGAGTGAGGCGCATGGGGCTGGGAGGCCGGGCTCTCGTCCGGTGGCCTGGGGGCCGAGGGTCTGGGATGGGGCGCGTTCACCTGTGACCTGCCCGGTAAGGCCCAGAGAGGCCCGGGCTTGGCCTGCAGCACCGGCCATGCACAAGGTAGGGATTTCCCATGGGCTCAGCACACGGCCCTGAGACGGGGCCGCCTGGGGAGTGGGTAGGGGTCACAGAGGGATGGGGCCCAGACGAGCACTCGGGGTGTCTGGGGGCCTGGCAGGGACAGGGCTGCCCTCCCTCTGCTTTCTCCCCGGGAGCTCCACAGGCGCACAAGGCACCGGCACCGGCCGGTGCCCTCACGCTGGCCGCCCTGTCCCCAGCTGCCCACCCTGATGACACCCCAGCCTCCGCCGTTCCTGCCCCCGCCACTGTCCGCCGTGAAGCTCTCCCTGCAGCACGGAGGAGGGGACCCTGGGCACGGGAGCCCCACGCGTGAGTACGCAGCCAGCTGGAGGCAGTCGCTGGGTTTCTTCCGGGGCCTCTGCAGGGGAGGCGTCCCCAAGGGCTGGCGGGGAGGGTCCTGCAACTGCAGGCCGTCCCAGTGGAGGGCCGGGCCCAGCACTGGGCAGAGCAAGATGGAATTGCAGGAGCCTCGCAGCAGCACCATAGGCAGAGGGTGCCTGGGTCTGCAGGACGCCCCACTGCTGTGTGGTCACAAGTGGGCGCGCGTGTGTCTGCGTGCGTAAGTGCGTCTGCGTGTGAGCGTGTGTACAAGTCTGTGCGTGTCTGTGTGTGTTTACATGTGTAAGCCTGTGTCTGATTATGTGCGTGTGCGTGTGTGCATCTGCCCTGCCCGGGCCCGCTGCAGGCCTCAGGAGGGCTCGCGCCCAATGTGGACCAGGCATGAGGTGCTGGCAGCCCAGTGGGCTCGGCAGGGCCCCCGAGCGTCTGGGCACCCGGCGGGGCCTTGCTCCCAGCCCAGCTCCTGCAGGCGCCCTGCTGTCCCCGACAGGCTCCCCGAGCCCTGCCCCCGAGGCCCCGACTCCCCTCCACTTCTCAGCAGCCTCGACGCTCAGCCCCACCTGGCCCGGCCAGCCCAGCCTGAGGGAGCCCCTGGCCTGTCCCCCTGGCCCAAGCGGAACTCCAGCCACCCCCAAGGTGAGTCCCCGGCTCTGGGTAGCCTGCTTCTGAGGATGGGAACTTCAGGCAGTGGCAGCAGAGAACGAGGGGACCCTTCCCTGTCCCCCGAGAGTCCCAGCAGCCAGGCCTGCACGGACCTCAGGACTCAGGTGCTCTGCCCCCTCAGAAGCCCTGTTCTGCAGAGAAGCAGCTGCCTCTGAAGGTGTGGGGCTGGCCGCTCCTCCTCCGGAGGCTCTCTCCCCTCCCTCTGTGCCCAGCCCAGCCCTGAGTGGGTCCTGGGTAAGCTGGGAAATTCCTCCTTTGCTGGTCCCTGGAGGGGTAGAGCATGCGCAGCACGGTAAAGGCTCTGACAAGTCCTGCTCCACAGAATGGCGGCCAGACTTTGTCCATGTTGAATTCCCAGCGGCATGCACAGGGCACCCTCTGCTGGGCCGCTCGGAGAGGGCAGGACTCTGGTGGCCTCTCTGAGCAGTGAATCACAGTGGGGCCGCACCTGGGCGGGTCTTGGCTGGGAGCTGGGGGCCGGGGCCGACCCCGGATGCCCTGGACCACACACTGGGTCCCCGTCTGCACAGGGGCCAGAGATGGCTCTGGGGGACGCCCCCAACGGCCTGGCTGTGCTGCGGCTGGACGGGCTGCCCTCGGGGGACCTGGACGGGCTGGTGCCCACGCGGGACGAGCAGGGCCGGCCCATCCCCGAGTGGAAGCGGCAGGTGATGGTGCGGCAGCTGCAGGCCCGGCTGGGCGCGGAGGACGGCGCTGCAGAGGCCCAGGTGCGGCTGGGCGGGGGCGGCCCCAGCCCATCCTGCAGGAACCCGCCCCGCCCTGCCCCTCCCGCTGCCTGGCTTCCCTGGGTCGGGCAGAGGCACCGTCCGCTCTGTCCTTTGACGCCCGTGCTCAGCAGCGGCCCTGCTCTGCTCAGCGTCCTGGACTCCAGCCACCAGCGCGTGTCCTTGGCCTGGGCTGCGCTGTCCCTGCCACGAGCCCAGCCACCTGCAGCTGAGCTGCAGCGCAGAGGAGAAGGCTCTGCTGCCTCTGCGGCGTGGGGCAGGGCGGGTTGGGGCCTCTGCGCATCCAACCTCAGGGTTGTGCGCCGGCCTGGCCGGGCAGAAAGCCTGCAGCCCAGTCGGGACCTTGGGGTGGACGGTGCCCAGGACTCGGTGGGGATGTGGGGCGGGCGGCGGCTGGGGCCGGTCCCCACCCTCGGGGCTGTCAGACCCGGGCAGGGTTGGCCGAGGACTGGGAGGCTCGGGGGACGGGGCCGGGGCGGGCAGCTCATCCCCTTCCCGGGGGCGACAGTGCCCTGCCAGTCTCCAGCTCTGCCAGCTGCCTGGCTTGCTTTTCTTTCTGTTTGGGGGTTTTCTTTTGCAGTACTACGAGCTGAGCTGGGTCTTCACTCGGAGCTGCACCTCCAGCCTGTTCTTACTTTGTTTTGGTACAGATCTCACTAAGTCACTCATTTGGCCAGGCTGGCCCCTCACTTGTGGTTCTCCTGCCTCAGCCTTCTGGGTGCTGTGGCTTATGCTTTCTAAGACCAGACGGGCCAGCCAGAGTGTCCAGAGGCTGGACGAGGGTCCCCGGGGGCCTAGAGCCCGCCCACCCCAGGGAGGCGATGCCCAGCGTGGGTCGGCCCTGCTGACCGGCCCTTCCTGTGCCCAGGGCAGCAGCGGTGGGAGCGCGGGCCCCACGGAGCCAGCCCCCTGGCAGTACGCGCAGGTGCACCAGGCCATCCTGGGCCCCTTTGGGGAGCTGCTGACAGAGGACGACCTGCTGTACCTGGAGAAGCAGATTGCAGACCTGCAGCTGCGGCACCGCTGCCAGGAGTACGAGAGCCAGCTGAGCCGGCTGGCGGCTGAGCTGCAGGCCCTGCTGCCCGAGCCCCTGGTCAGCATCACCGTGAACAGCCACTTCCTGCCCCAGGCACCCGGGCTGGAGGACGAGGGGGGCCCCATGCCGGCAGCCAAGCCCAAGGACCCTGGGGAGGCCAGGACCGCTGAGCCGGGCGGGCAGCCCCTCCCCTTCTGGTGCAGCCACATCGGGCGCCTGGTGCGCAGCCTGTCACTGCTGCTGAAGGGCATGAATGGGCCAGTGCAGGCTGAGGAGCCCGAGGCTGCCCTTGCCCCACAGGACGCCCGCAGGGAGGCCCTGGCCAGCCCGGCCCGCAGCGAGGCCCAGCGCGAGATCCAGGGCTGGGGGGTGTCCGTGCAGACGTTGCGTGGCAACTTTGAGTCGGTGCCTGATGCCATCCCGCCCTGTGCCCCAAGCCCGGGGCTCTATGAGCCCGGTGCCTGGCCCATGCAGTGCCCTGGAGGCTGCCAGCTGGCACCTCCAAAGCCCCGAGGCAGGCCAGCAAGGGGCGAGCACAGGCCACAGGCCACAGAGGAGGCCCCGTCGGAGGCGGGTGCACTGCCCGGGCCAGACTTGGCCAGCCTGCGCAAGGAGCGCATTGTCATGCTCTTCCTCAGCCACTGGAAGCGCTCGGCCTGCACACCAGCACTCAGGACGGCGGCCTACAGGACCCCAGAGGCCCAGCGTGCCCACCCCCGGGGACCGGAGCCTGCTGGGAGCCTGCACCCGCCCTCCCTGCCGCCCAGCCCCAGCCCCCGGCTCGGCCACCTGTGGCACCAGCGCAGCGCCGTTGCCCACCTGCTGGGCAGCTGGAAGGCCATCCTGGCACATGTGCCCACCCGGCAGCTGCGGCTGAGCCGGCGGCCCCAAGGGCCCCTGTCCCCTGAGCAGTTCCTGCCCCATGTGGATGGGGCGCCCATGCCCTACAGCAGCCTCTCCCTAGACCTCTTCATGCTGGGCTACTTCCAGCTGCTGGAGTGCGAACTGCCGCCGGAGGAGCGGAAGATGCGGCACCTGCTGTGCTTTGAGGTCTTTGAGCACCTGGGCGCCCATGGCTGGGAGGCAGTGCGGGCCTTCCACAAGGCCGTGATGGACGAGGTGGCTGCCGGGCACCGTGCCTGGAGTGACAGCTTGGAGGACATCAAAGCCCGCTTCTTCGGCTGCAGCCAGGGCCCTGCCTGGGACCCCGAGCCTTGCCGGGAGTCAGGAGTGACACCGCTCGGGCCCCTGCCGAGCCCCGCTGTCCCCAGCAGTGTCCCCAAGCCTGTGGCACAGTGGCCAGGTCCTGGCTCCCAGCAGGGCAGCTTCAACAGTGAGGACATCTGCAGCTACATGGACCGCAGCTTTGCCTTCTGGAAGGAGAAGGAGGCGGAGATGTTCCACCTCGGGGAGTGAACGGCCCGAAGAGACAGCAGCGGGACTGCAGTGCTGGGCCTGGCCCACGCAGACTCCCTGATGAGAAGCTCCCTGTATGGTCCCTGCCCTGACCCCGCTGTGGGGCCCCGGGACACAGAGCTGTCAGCCCCAGAGGTCATGGATGGCAGAGTGGCCACTCGGGCACCCAGCTGTCACCCAGGGCACCCTTCTCCACATGCCAGGGGGCTGGGAGGTGATGGATCCCACCCTCGGGGCCCGGCTGGCACAGAGAATTGACGGAGCCAGTCCTCGGGAGGGCTGAAGGCTGCTGATGGCAGCCTGTCCCCAGCCCCCGGTGCCGGCCAGAGGCTGGGCCCCCGCCAGGCTGTGAGGTCCAAGGAAGCTTCGGGGGGGGGGCTGTGAGACGCCCCGGGCACTGGCCGAGGGGGAGGTTTCAGGACCCTCCGCCGACCACCTGCCTGTGGCCACAGCGCTGAGGGCAGAGCTGGCACGACGACAGGTCACCTTCAGGGGTCTCCTGTGGGGAACCTCAGCCTGGGGTCCTGTGGGCAAGGCCTCAAGGAGACATGAACTTGGGGTGAGCTGGTGGTCCATACGGCAGGGCTGTGAAGGGAAGGGGCGTGCGCCCTGGCTTCCGGCCACCAGGGCCACTCGCCATCGCTGGGGCCTGCCACACGCCCAGGCGCACACCACAGAGACCCCTCCTGCAGCCAAGCCTGGGCTTGCGCTGGCTCAATAAAGCTCCGCCCCGCCGGCCTTGCTCTTGTGTTATCCTCGAGGGTCCCCCGTGCCGCCGTGCCCGGCCCCAGGCGGGCACCAGGCCCAAGCCCACCTTGTCACCACAGACCCGGGCGGCAGCCTCTGTCCCACAGGGGCTTCTCACTGCACGCCAGAGGGGGACACAGCGCCAAGCGCCACTGGGGACCTAGGTGGGCACACTCAGCCCTGAGGGGGAGGGGCTCTTCTCAGGGCCCTGAGCTCAGACGCCACCTGGCCGGCGGTGGCTCTGTCAGGCAGGCTCCTCTCAGGACCCTGGCTCACCCCAGCCTGTGGCTGTGTTGTGCCCGAGGCCTGGCCCAGCTGGGGCAGGAGATGAGGCTCAGACGTGGGTCTGGGGAGCCTGTGGTGGCATGCTGGGAGTCGGGCACTCTGGCGTCTCCTGGGGCAGTGTCCCGAGGGGCCAAGGAAGAGGGGTGGGTGGCATTGGGCAGAAGCTCAGCGCCCAGCTCCGGGTGGCCCTGCCTGCTCACTGCTGGGCCTGTTTCCAGTGTGGTCGAGGGGGGCTGCGGGAGTCCTGGGGGCCAGTGGGTGGCAGGTGGGGGTGCAGGGTGGCACAGGTCTGGGCTTGTGCCCGAAGGGGCAGCCCTCACATTCCTGCTGCAGAAGACACCCTGCTTCTCAGGGCACCCCAGCGGCTCTGCTCTTTCACGGGGGGGGGGGGCTGAGGACGCTGGCTTCTAAGGACCTGCAGGTGACTGTCACCCGAGGGTGCAGGCTGGGCCACGAGGTGCACCTCTCTGTCTGCTGTCTGGGGGAGCATTGCTCACCGAGGACCCAGGGCGCCTTCATAAGCACCCAAACCAGGCTTCCTGGAGAGGCAGAAATCGTCTGGGCCTTTCCCAGCCCCATGTACTGGCAAAGCAGACTGGCCAGACGTGTAATCCCAGCACTTGCGAGGCAGGTGGTGGAACCACTGAGCTAAATCCCCGGCCCTGTCATTGCAAGTTTGAGGTCAGTCTGGGCTACATGGTGAGACCCTGTCCGAGAAACAAAACAAAACCAAAAGCAAAGAAAGAAAAGAAGGAAAGAAAAACAGGTCTCAGAGGCAGTGAACACTGCCCAGTATGGTGGAAGCACTGTACACACCTGTGTGACCTTTAAGGTAGCCAGGTTTTTCATGACTAAATTGCCTTTGAAGGAGCAAACAAAGGAAGCTGTGAGGAGCCCCAGGGAACCCCCTTTGGCAGTCAGTGCACAGCCTCCCAGAGTACAGCCGGCACCACGGTGTCACTTCGGACTCGGCCACAGAGGAGGCTGCGTCCAGCGCCCTTGCCTTTGACCCCTGAGGGAAGCGGCTGCCATGCAGGGAGGACTCGTCCCCCGACCCGCAGCCTGCCAGCACCCCTCGGGTGACTCCTGAGCACTGCGGCGTGCCTTTGGGAGACGCTGCCTCTGGGCAGTTTGTTAGGCAACAGCAGCTGACAGATACAGTGGGAGGCGGTGACAGGCTGGTGGCAGGCTGAAGGCGTCACAGTGATGGAGCAGCTGCAGCCGAGCAGTGGCCACTTGGGTCAGCAGAGGGGCCAGAGAAGCGGCTCACACCAGGACCGCAGGCCCACAGGGAAGGCCTGGGGCGGCAGGCTGAGTGCGCCAGTCAGCTGTGGGAGAAAGGACAGACGGCTCCCTGGCGCTCCGTGCCCACAGGAACCTCACACGCAAGAGGTGCTGGGAGCTGTTGCACTGTGCAGCCCTGAGGAGGCAGCCAGGGTGGCTGTGGAGCTGGTCCCCAGCAGCCTACAGCCCCTCCACAGGGCACCCTGCTCTGTGCCGGGTGAAAGATGACCATGCACAGTCTGTGCCGGGAACCCTGTCTCCAAGTACAGACTAGAAGGACAGGATGCTGCCCAGTGCAAAGGCCCTGGGGTCACCACAGTGCTGCCAAGGGAAATGGCCCCATTCTGCCAGGAGTGTGGGTCACACAGGCCAAGGGCCTCTGAGGGCATCGGGCCCTTCCCCTGGGGGCCTGGGAGGCCCCTAGGCGTGCAGGGGTGAAGGAAGGAGTCGGTGGTGAGGGCCAAGGCCCCGTGTGCACTGGACCCTGCTGGCGGCTTGGCAGTGGCTGCCTCAGGGATCTGTGGGCCCCAGCTCCCAGCTCACCCTCAGACCTTGGGCACCCCACGAGCCTGCTGAGGGCCGGCTGTGGGGCCCCATGGCCACTGGGGATGCTGCCTGGGAGGCTGGCGCCACTGTGGTATTTTTAGATGACCCCATTTCTTAGCTGGCCCTGGCACTCGGGGAGGGAGACACCGACAGCTCTTGGCCAAGGCTGCAATAGGGCAGGAAGGGCTGTGCTTCTGTCCCCATGCCTGCTCCGTGGGGCCCTTACTGCCACCAGAGCCTCCCTGCCGCCACCACAGACCCCAGCTCTGGGGATGTGGCTGAGCAGCCAGATTCGTTCACATCCCTTTCCCTGGGAGCAAACCGAGGCCACCCGGGGCGCGTCGTGGGAAGCTACACATAGGCACTCAGAGGCTATCCCCAGCTCGGCTCCCCTGTGCCCCAGTGCCCGGCTCAGTGCCCACTGTCAGGAACACTGCGTTCCCTGCCCCAAGCCTCCCTGATGGCCCCGGGGGTGTGGAAGCTCGCGTGTGCCCTGGGAGCTCCCCGCTGTCTGTCCTGGCACTCGGTCAGTATGGGTGGCCAGTATGGGTGCTCAGAGGGCACAGTGGGCAAGGCGCTGTCACCTCGCTCCCTCCGCTGGCCTGTCCCTCCCCACCCTCCTCTGTGCAGACACAGGCTAAAAATAGCCCGGTCCCCACGTGGCCACCGGCCCAGCAGCCCATCTGCCCTGCCGCGGCCGGCAGTTCCGTCTCAGGTCCCAGCCGTCTCCAAGGTAGGCCTGGGGCTCCGGGCTGGGGCTGGGGACAGGAGCAGCGGTGCGGGGTGCACTAGGCCAGGCCTGGGGATCTAGGAGTGGGCTTGGCACAGAGCCCTCCACAGGCCTTGTCGGCTCCTGAGCATGATGAGGCTCGAGGGCTAGCTTCCACACTGGCCTGGCTGGAGAGGGGAAGGGGCTGGACCCCGAATGCAGCCAGGGCCACGTGGCCGGACCCCACAGGCTGTGCTGGGGCCCTCTGTTGCCCCTCCTTCACTCACCTCCTTCACTCTGAGACCCAAGGAGCCCCCCGCCCAGGCTGGCACCCTGGGCAGCAGGTGTCCGCAGGTGCCCAAGGCCCCAGGAAGCGTCTGGGCCTCCACCAGACGCCGCCACCCTCATAGCTGGCCAAGGGCAGCGCAGCAGCAATGCCTGGAATGCAAGGCCTGCGAGCGGTGGCTGGGACAGGCCCCCTCGCCCAGAGTCCACAGCCAGTCTGCCCTCATCCAGCCAGGGCGCCACCCCGAGGGGCACGCAGGCTGGCCCTGGAGGCTGAGGCGGGCTCCTCCGTCCTCTCTGGTTCTGTAGGAAGGGGACCGGACCACAGCGTGCCAGGGAGTGACTGGCACACGCTGGCTGGGGTTTTGCCCTTCCATTCCCTGTGGTGGCGCCCCCTGGTGGACAGATGCCTCCCTGCTGTGTAGTTTTTGGCTCTTTGGTGACCTCAAAGAACACACCTGCAGATTGTTTTCTGGGGACTGTTTTCTTCGGGCAAACAAGCAGAAGTAGATATGTGAATGTGTGTCAGCAGATTTGCTAGTGGAAGTCCTGTGCCACTAGGCCGAGAAGCAGCAGCTCCTGGGGAAGCAGTGCCCGACCGTGGCCCAGGCCTGGCTCCCCCACTTCCTGCTGGGTGCTCTTGGGCAGTGCTGCCCGCCCCCGTCCCCGCCCCCAGCTGTGAGACGACAGCATGCAGCGAACCAGGGCTGACCCAGGGAGCCATGGGAGGCTGGGGACGCGGGCCCTTTCACCCTCAACCTCTCCATCAGAGGAGGAGCCCGGCAGAGAGGGCGTGGCTTGCCCACGGCCACCTGCAAGGTCACAGCAGGTGTGGGGCAGGAAGCCCGAAACGGCTCCCGTGGCCTGCACAGCAGTGTCCGCCTGGGCAGAAGAAGCCACAGCGGGTGCAGGTGCAGGGGTGGCTACTCCCCGGGGTCTGGGCTGTGCATCTCAGAGAGGCTGAGGAAGTCCAGGGCTCGGGCCTCTCTCCTTTGAGCCTCAGCTTCCCCCATACAGTGAGTGCAGCCCTCGGCCTGCCACACGGAGCTTGGCCTGGGCAGTGGGCATGGCAGTCCCTTGGATCCATGAGGCTGGCCACCTCACTGTCTTCTCCAGGCGCTAGGGAGGTGCCGGGCACCATGGTGCGGAATGTGGACGACCTGGACTTCCAGCTGCCCTCGCACGCCCAGGACATGCTGGATGGCCTGCAGCGGCTGCGCGCTCTGCCCAAGCTGGCCGATGTCACCCTGCTGGTGGGCGGCCGGGAGCTGCCCTGCCACCGTGGCCTCCTGGCGCTGAGCAGCCCCTACTTCCACGCCATGTTTGTGGGCGACTTTGCCGAGAGCTTCTCTGCATGCGTGGAGCTGCGGGACGTGGAGCCGTCCGTGGTGGGGCAGCTGGTGGACTTCGTGTACACCGGCCGGCTGACCATCACGCAGGCCAACGTGGAGGCGCTCACGCGTACTGCCTCGCAGCTGAACTTCCCGGCCGTGCAGAAGGTCTGCGGCCGCTACCTCCAGCAGCAGCTGGACGCCACCAACTGCCTGGGCATCTGCGAGTTCGGGGAGCAGCAGGGCCTGCTCGGGGTGGCCACCAAGGCCTGGGCCTTCCTGCGGGAGAACTTCGAGGCCGTGGCTCGGGAGGACGAGTTCCTGCAGCTGCCCCGGGACCGGCTGGCTGCCTGCCTGGCCAGCGAGCTGCTGCAGGTGCAGCCTGAGCAGAGCCGGCTTAAGGCGCTGCTGCGCTGGGTGCGCCATGACCCCCAGCCCCGGGCCGCCCACCTCCCCGGGCTGCTCAGCCTGGTGCAGCTGGGTGCTGTGCCCAGGCCCTGCATGCAGGAGCTGCTGGCCACAGAGCCGCTGATCCAGGCATCACAGGCGTGCCAGGTGGCCCTGTCCCAGGGCCACAGCGGGGTGAGTGAGGGCCGGGCCCCAGCCGTGAGAAGCAGGAGGAAGCACAGTGTGAGGCCCCCAAGGGTCCCCAGACTTCCATCACTCCCTGCCTGGGGCGGCCACTGAGAGAGCATCGCTGGTCACCCTCCAGGACAGACCCAGGCTGTTGGGGGCCGCAGCTTTCGTGCTGTGACAGATCAGAGCAGAAGACAGCGTAAGGGAGGGGAGGCCGACTTTGGCTCCGGATTTCAGGCCTTGGTGGCGCAGCTCCATGGCTGCTCACCTCCTGGCAGCCCGGACCACAGCGACCCTCCCAGCCACACCCTGTGCCTTTGGAGTGGGCCCTGCTCCTAATTCGAGAGCCTGCTCAGGTGGGCTTGTGAGCGGCTTCCCCTGGATGAAGCACAGGGTGCTCTCGTGACCTGATCCCCTCCCGGACCCCGCCTTTGAGCACAGCTGTGATGGGGACCCAGCCCCCACCCTGAGCCCCAAGGGGGTCGAGGGATCCAGACCCGACTCCAGGCTGGCGATCTGGAGGCGCCCCGTCTTAAGGTGCCCACAGCCCAGGGCACGGAGATGGGAGGCAGACCCAGAGGCAGCAAGGCAGGCAGGCGCATGCTCGGGGGGTAGGGGCAGCCTGCGGGGAGCTGGCGGGCAGTGGGTGCCAGGGGTAGGTGGCATCGGAGCTGGGCCTTCGAGATGGGGCAGGGGCTTGGCAAGGGGAAGAGAAGGGAATGCCCTCCAGGAACGTGGCACAGGTGGGGATGCAGACAGGCATGGCAGTGCCACCTGCCCAGAGGGTGGCAGTCATCTTGGGCCACTCCCACTCCAGCTGGCAGGGGCGGAGGGTAGGGCAGGTCCCAGGGCAGCAACAGGCCTGACGTGGTTGGGGCCAGGAGCCCAAGGCGGGTCAGCTGCCGGCATAGGTTGGGGCCTGGAGGGACAGAAATTGGCTCAGCTTGACAGTGTAGCACGGGGCCAGCACATGCTAGCTCTGGGTGCCACCTGGCCTATGCACCTGGCCTTGGGCAGAGCCCAGGCATGGCAAGGGTGCTGCCGGTGGAAGGGCTGGGCAGGCCAGAGCGGGTCCAGGGCAGTGGGATGGTGGGGCCACCCCGAGTGGCCTGCTGCAGGCCAGTGGGCGCAGGGATATCCAGGAGGCCGGGGTCTTGCTGAGGAACTGGCTCCGGCTCTGGACCCCAAAGGGGGTGCAGGGGAGCTTTGGGTGGGGGGGCAGCTGGTGTGGCCGGAAGCAGCAGCTTCTGCCCTCAGGGACACAGGGCTGCTGTCCATGCCACTCTGTGCAGCTGCCGCCATTTCCAGCCCACCAGAGACACACACACTCGTGTGTCCACATAGGCGCACACGTGTGCCAAGGCCTGCCTGCCCCCTATGCGAGCCCCTGGACAGTGGCCTCACTGTGCCAACCCTGCAGGTGCTGCCCAGCCCCCCACAGAGGCTGGAGGAGGTGCTGGTCGTGGTGGGCGGCCAGGCATTGGAGGAGGAGGAGGAGGGCGGGGAGGAGCCTGCACCCCGCCCTGCGAACTTCGCCTTCTACGACACCCAGGCCAGTGAGTGCCCGCCCTGAGCCGTCCCCACCACTGCGGGCCCCGGGAGTGGGTCCACAGAGGACAGGGCACCTGCCAGGTCCATGTCTCAGGGTGCCCATGGGCATCGTGGGCTGGAATGAGCCTGGGGCCTGCAGGGGAGGACAGGGGTGCATCGGGCTGGGGACCCTTTCACCCCCTGTCTTGCTGGAGCCCCAGTGCTGGTCCTGGAGGGGTCCCAGTGCCTTGCCCTGTGCTCCCGGTGAGGAAGGAGGCCAGTGGGGGATGACGTGCGAGGGGTGGTGAGAGCCCAGGCTTCCCTTTGTCTCCCTGAGCAGACCTCAGTTTCCCCTCTGTGAAATGGGCTCTGTGAGGGCACAGGCAGGGGAGCGGGCGTGATGGGTCTGGGGGACCTGGGGGCCTCTGCTGGCCTCAGGGGCCTTGGTGTCACTTCCGGAAAAGTGCTGTGGCAGCTGGCAGTGCCACCAGCGGGCCCCAGACGAGGCCCAGTGGCTGTCCCAGCCTGGCCGGGTGACGGGGGATTTGGTGCTGACGTCAGGAAGCAGCTGTGCCTGGCCTGGTGGGGACGCTGGGCCTTCCCCAGCGGGGGACACAGGTGTGAGTCAGGGACATGCAGTCCTGCCCACGGTGAAGCTTTGCGCTCCTGCACACTGTCCCAGCAGCCCAGGGCACTCCCAGTCCGCCTCGAGGGCCAGGCCTCCAGGAACACCCAGATGCCCACTCCCGAGCTGACTGTCTCATGTGGGCTTTTCCCAAAGCGTTTCTCACCCTCGGCCTCAGTTTACCCCAGGTCACTCCATGAAGGCGAACTTGTCCCTCTGCCCCTCGCAGCCCACACCTCTCATGTCCCCATGCTTCCCTCAGAGCCAGGGACGCTCCCTTTCTAGACAGAGAAACCGAGGCTGGGCTCTGCCCAAGGCCACACAGGTGGGTCCCAGGCCTGCTGCAGGGGTGTCTGGCCCCCCATGCGCTGACTGCCGAAGAATGGCAGGGCATGAGTGATGTGAGCCGCTAGCGACGCCCACAGTTGTGCCCTCTGACCCATACCGCATGGGACCGCAGGGTCCACACGGGGCAGGGGAGCTCTGCTCTGTGCCCCCCTGGGTGCCACCCTGAGTCCGGTCTGGTGTTGCTCTGAGGGCGCTGTGGGGAGGTGGATCATGATGATCCGGGCAGCCAGGCCTGGCTCCAACCCACCCCACGGGTGTCACCCCCTGCAGCCAGCCGTCCCCATGCAAGGGGGCCACGTGGGCACCCAGCCCCTGGGCAGGGCCTGCAGCACATCAGCCACCCCAGCCAACCCTCCGCCTCTCTTCCTGCCAGGGCGGTGGATGGCACTCCCCGACTTCCCTGACTACCACAAGTGGGGCTTCTCGCTGACGGTGCTCAACAATGACATTTACATCACAGGTGGGCAGCCGGGGCTCCTCAGGGACACCCGGCCCAGCTGGCACCCAGAAACCATCCCTCCCCACTGGGCTGGGACCCTCCAGGCCTCCCCAGGCACGTGAGCGCCAGGACACTTAACTGCGGGGCTCCCACACTTCTGTCTGGGGTCCCGCCTCCCCAGGAGGAGCTATGTGGCTGCCGGGCCACCCTGACTCTCCCCTTCCCAGGACATGGCCGTCCCTGAGGACGCAGGGTGGAGACCTGGATCCGAGTCCCTGGTCTACGGGAACAGAGGTCTCACAGCTGGCCACCCCTGAAGACCCAACCTGGCCCATGGTCTGGCAGCTGGGGAGGCTCAGCACATTAGGGGTCACACCCTGGCACGGAGGGGCTGGACACTGCGGCCAGAGGCCCCAGGCTGGTGGCGCTCATGTAGACAAAGCCTCTCCTGGCAGGTGGCTCCCGGGGCAGCAAGGCAGACACCTGGTCAACCACGCAGGCCTGGTGCTTCCCGCTGAAGGAGGCAGCCTGGAGGGCTGTGGCGCCCATGCTGAAGGCCCGCACCAACCATGCCAGCACGGCGCTCAACGGGGAGATCTACGCCATCGGTGGTGAGCTCCTCACCCGCCCCGGCCTGTGGTTGGTTGGAGCCTCCTGGGCCCGCAGCCCCAGTCCGCACCCCAGGGACATGGCTGCCCATGGCTGTCCAGGAAGCTGGCTGCCTGGTGAGGTCAGTGTGCCCCACGCCCGGCTCCCAGCAGGTGGCCCTGGCAGCCCCTGCCCTGTGCTCTCGGTCGCCAGCCTGGGGCCTCATGACGCCATGGGGACACAGGAAGCAGAGGTGTCCAGCAGGAGCTGGAACTCAAGCTGCTGGCAGGGATGAGCGCAGGCTCCGGGGCCCGGGCAGCTGCGGGTGAAGCCCCACTGTGTCCTCCCTGCCGAGCCCCAGCCTGGCCCCGGGCCGCCTCGTGCCCAGACACCCAGCGAGCAGCCCTGGAGCTGGCAGTAATGGGTGCTGGACAGCGAAGCCCCTGCAGCTCCACTCATTAAAGAGCCATGCCTGGCCCCAGGGATTCGAGGCCCTTCCTGTCCTGGCTGCCTCCCTTCTCTCCATGCTGGGCCCTGGTGAGAGCAGAGACCACCACGGTTCCGGAGCCCAGGGTGCCGGGGGACCCCAGGTCTGCAGAGGTCGAGACTCCTGTCCACAGGCTTCCCGCTGTCCTCACAGCAGGCTCCCCCGGGAACTAGGGTGCCCACAGCTGCAGGTCATCCACCACCCACCTGCACCAGGGTCAGGAGCCTGCCCCACACCGCTTCCTGACTGCGTGACCTCATGTGAGCGTCCTGGCCTCCAGGAGCCTCAGTTTCCTCACCTGTGAAGTGGGCAAGCTCACTGCCCTTCCAGTCCTGGGCCCCGAGCCTCGGCTGGCAGCACCCTTTCCTCCTGTGGGCTCCCACAGCCCTGTCCCCCGCTGCCCCCCAGGCACCACGCTGGACGTGGTGGAGGTGGAGAGCTACGACCCCTACATGGACAGTTGGACGCCCGTGCGGCCAGCACTCAAGTACGTCAGCAACTTCTCCGCGGCCAGCTGCCAGGGCCGTCTCTACCTGGTGGGTTCCAGCGCCTGCAAGTACAATGCCCTTGCTCTGCAGTGCTACAACCCCGTCACAGGTGGGCGTGGTGGCCGGCTGGGAAAGGTGACTGCGGGTCCCGTCAGGTGGGAGGCAGAGGGAGGCGGGTCCTGCCCTGCCCCACGGAAGTGACTGCGTGTGTCCCCCCCCCCCCGCCTGCTGGTTTTTCCCTGCGAAGTGGCCTGGTAGGGGCGACCCCGAGCCCCATGGGCTGGGCTCCGGGGTGGGGCCCGAGGTCCTGCTGGACCTTCTCCAGCTCAGCGGCTCCTGGCCCTGGATCGGACCTCTTTCCACAGCAGCGATGTGAGGATCCACGAGACAGATGGGCCCCGGGGGAGGGTGGGCCGGGCAGGGGGCAGGAAGGGGGCCGAGGCCCAGGGCTCCAGGCCAGGACCCCCGAGGCTGAGGTTCTGGGAGCCCTAAGCTCAGAAGACAGGCGAGGTGCCCGGCCCAAGAGCGGGCATCCACTATGGCCCTGGTGCAGTGCCCTGTGCCCGCAGACTCCTGGAGCGTGATCGCCTCGCCCTTCCTGCGCAAGTACCTGTCCTCACCGCGCTGTGCCGCGTTCCATGGGGCGCTCTACCTCATCGGCGACAACACCAAGAAGGTCTACGTCTACAACCCGGGAGCCAACCTGTGGCAGAAGGTGGGCAGCGCCAGCCACCAGAGATTCGCAGGGGCAGCCCAGGCGGGGGAGAGGTGGCCGAGCTCCTTGGGCGCCAAGCTGGGGCCTGCAGGCAGCAGCCGCTTCCCTGGCTGGCAGTGAGCCTCCGCCTTGGGCAGTAAGCGGGAGGGGACTGCTGAGCTGGCAGCTTCTTGCCCCCAGTGCCCGAGGGCAGCCCGTGCCACTGTTCTCCTCCCGTGCTCAGGGCAGGGCTGCGCCTCTGCTCTCCTGCTGCCCACACTATTCCTGAGCCTTGGCACTTTACCGAGCTTGAACTCACTGTGTGGCTCCCGCTGGCCTCGTACTTGTGGCAATCCTCCTGCCTCAGCCTCCTGAGTGCCAAGGTTACAGGTGTGTGCCACCACACCCAGCATGTATTGAGGAATGGCGAGCTCCCAGGGTGCACCAGTGCCCTGGCGGGACAGGGGCAAGGCAGCCCCCTCCCTGCTGTCCCAGGTGCCCAGCGAAGGCTCCTGCCCACCACCCTGTGTCCTCAGGTGCAGTCCCAGCACAGTCTGCACGAGAACGGAGCACTGGTGCCCCTGGGTGACGCGCTGTACGTGACGGGTGGCTGCTGGCAGGGCATGGAGGGCGACTATCACGTGGAGATGGAGGCCTACGACACCGTGCGGGATGCCTGGACCCGCCACGGCGCCCTGCCCCGCCTCTGGCTCTACCACGGGGCCTCCGCCGTCTTCCTGGACCTCTCCAAGTGGACGCAGCCCTTCAGCCCTGCCCCGCAGCCCTAGGCCGCGAGGGTCCCCAGGCAGGGCCTCATCGCCCGAGGAACGGCCCCTCTGATGCCTGCTTGCTTGTCCACTTGGGGCTGCAGCCCCTCCAGGACCCAGTCGGGCGCTGGCCGCCAGGGGACGTAGCACAGCCCGGGGATGCCACCACACCTGACTGCCCAGCGGTGGGGAGGACCCCCGTCCAGGACAGACAGTGGGGGCAGAGCGGCCCCAGGACTCGGGCAGGGGCCTCCCAGGCAGGCCTGCTTCCCTCACCCTCAGCTTGGCGTCTCTGTGGGCCTCTCTGGGGTCCCCCAGGGCAGACTCAACCTCCTGGGCCCTCTCCTGAGCCAAGCCAGTGGAGCAATAAAGGGCTCTCTCTGGCTCCGTGTCGCACCTGATGTCACAGGCTTGGTCAGAGGCGGTTCAGGCCCTGGTGCTGACCTTGCCTGCCCTGGGGCCCAGCCAGAGTAGGGTCTGGTGCCAGTCCCCAGGGGAAAGACCAGGGCCTCACAGGACCACCTGGCCACAGGTTGAGCGGAAAGAGCCAGAGCTCGTGGAAGGAGGCCAGCTGGGAGCTGCTCAAAATGAAGACCTCACAGCCAGCCGTGTTGGTGCACACCTGTAATGCCAAGCACTCAGGAGGCTGAAGCAGGAGGATCACGAGTTCCAGGCTGGTCTGGGCAACTTAGTGAGGTCTTGTCTCAAAAGTAAAAAGGGAGCGTGCAGGGAGCCAGGTAGTCCTACTTTGATCGGAAACGGGCAGCTGGAAGGTGATGGCAAGTGGAGCTGCTCTATGCCTCACGCCGTGTGGGTGGGACTGGGGGCCTAGGCGGGTACGTGTGTGGTGGGGAGGGACACACACCTTCCAGAGAAAGGTGCTGCTGCGCTGTGGTTTGCACTTGGGGGACGGTGTGCCCAGGGTCCCTGGAGGGCACTGTCAGGGCTGCAGCCAGGACTGCAGAGCTAAGCAGGGTGACTGGCGGGGGTGCCCTCCAGGACGGGCAGTGTGGGGACCCCCACCACAGTGTCCGAGGCTAGGGTGCAGGTGCACATCCCCGCAGCTCCAGGACCGGGCCACTCCCAGGTGATGGGGATGACCCAGAGACTGGGCCGATGACGCGGGGCTGGGGCCTGAGCTCCGGAGGCCGCACAGCAAGAGGACTTTGGGCTCCCACTGTTTCGAGGCGAAGGGAGCCTTTTTCCCATGACAAGGACGTGCTCTGGAGACGCGGGGAGCGGGCACAGCTTGGCACACTGGGATGCCGGGCAGCCGGGCCGAAGCTGTGACAGGAGGGCCCAAGAATGAGGCTTGGGTTTCAGCAGGGCGTGCAGGCGTGTGGGGACCCCATCCAGGCTCCCCCGGGTTCCCTGGCGCCACCCCCACTTCTGAACCCAGGCCTGCTCCTGCAGGGGGAACCCTGTTTCCGGTGCTCCTTGATTTGCCCAATTCTTTGCTAAGCTCTGCCTCCTCTGAGAGCAAAGTTTTTTGGAAAGGGGACCCCAGAAACACCCAGGGCCCCCAGCTGAAGGCCCAGCATGTTTTGCTCTGTCACCTCCCTCTTCCACCAGGCTGGGTCATCACCACCATGGGATAGCAGGACAGCACCAGAACCGATCGGATTTGGGCCCAGGCAGAGCCCATGGCATCACTGGGATTGTTCACTGTTTGGGACAATAGCTGTTTCCCAGGGCAACAGCCTGGGTCCCAGACCCTGCCCCTCCTGCTGGCCGAAGGGGATGATGTCACTCGAGCTCTTACAGGTCACACTGCCAAACCGCGTCCTCCAGTCCCACACTCCCTGGTGCCATAGCCAGGCCTGTAGGGAAGGAACTCTGTTCTGGGCAGATCTGCCCCTCAGGGAAAGGACACAGCCATGTCCCCACAAGCTTCAGATTCATCCCGAACTAGGGTTCCACGGCAACCAGAGCAGAAGAACCCCTGCAGCATGACACAGTGGCCATGTCCAGTGAGCTGGCCTCCATCCCGGGCTGTGTCCCTGGCGAGTGGCCACCTCCCGAGTGCACCGGGGCCCAGCACAGTCGATGCATCCTGGGTGTGGACACAGTTTTTCAGAGGTGAGAAGGGGCCCTGCATGAAGCCGTATCTGGGGAGCACAGAGCAGGCACCCCACCTGCCACACATGCTTCTGTGCCAGGCTCCTCAAAGGACCCCCAACAGGGCCAGAATGGACGCCCACAGGGAAGCCGCCCCACGCTCCCTGGGTGTGCCGGGCTGGGCGTGAAGGGCCCTAATTGTGTGGAGTCTGCTGACCGCTTCCCGCGGCGGAAGTCCAGATGCTGCTGGGTCCGTGCTTGTGTTCAGGGTTTCCCAGGTGGATTCTTAGAGATCTACAATTTCCTCAGGAATTAATCTAATCCCTTTGTTTTTTAAAAAATTGCGTGTCAGCTTTTAAAGATAGACCTTCTCTGCAGTCCCACTTGCCAGGGAAAGAGCACTGAGGACCGAGGCCCTGGGCCTTATGCCCTGGGGAGCAGCTTCTCAGGGTGATTTTCCTTTGAGCCTCACTAGGCCCACCACCAGCTCCACACCCTACTGGGAAAGAGGCCAAATCCCAGCGAACAATAACACTGAACCCAGGGCTTTCTCTGAAGTATGGAGTGCAAGACTAAGGGATAAGGAAAATGAGGTGTTCACACCCAAGGGAGCACTGGGAAAATGGACGCATCTTGAGACCACAGTGTTAAGTGAAATAAATCAGACACATGAGCTTAAATATCACGCAGTTTCTTTTATATGAGAAACCCAAATTATAAACAAAGAGGAAAATAAAAGATAGATGGTAGGAAACAGGGAGACAGAGCTCTTGCAAATGGGAAGGGCAGGAGAGATGGCGGGGAAGGGGCCTAGGAAGAATCCAGCTGTGTGACGCCATGCGTCAAGCCCGGGGTGAGGTGACCGTCACGCTCCGCAAGCAAGGACTAATAAAAGTAAAAATGACAGGAGTGTGGAGCGCCGTGGTTCCTGGCACAGGGCTGGTGGCCGCCTCCTGCGCGGCTGGGAGAGGTGGCCCCGACCAGGACCCCTGGGCCCCTCCACCCTTCTTGCACACTGGCGGACACAGGGAGCCCCTGCCAAGGAGGGAGCGCGCTCAGCAGGTGCCAGGCCCGCATCCTCCCGGCTTCCGTGCTCCACTGTGCTGCGACAGCGCTCCGGCCTGCAGGGTGGGCTGCACCTGCGCTGAGCCCGGCAGGCCCTGCCCATCATCTTCCCCACACCTGCGGGACACCGCGGAGTTCAGTCCCCGCCCGGGAGCCCTCGCACCCTGCAGCGCGCTCGGGCGCCGGGAGGGGGCGCGGCCGGGAGCGCGGGATTCGAGCCTATATAAGGCGCGCGGCCCAGGCCGCTTTCCACCCGCCGCCCGCATGGCCCCGGCCCGCCGCCCCACCGGCGCGCGCCTGCTGCTCGTCCACGCGGGCCTCGGCGCCCCGGATCCCGCAGGGAGCCTTGCGCATCCGCCGCCGCCGGGGGCCCCGCTGCCCGCCGAGAGCCGCGCGCGCCTGGCCGCCCGCCCCTGGTAAGACGGGGCCGCCGGTGTCCCCGGGTGGGGCCTGGGCCGGCGGCGCTCTCCGTCCCAGACGCTCCCGCGCGAGGGCTGCTGTGCAGGCTGCCGCCTCCCCGGCCTGGGGACCGAGCCCCCGGGAGCCAGAGCCGGCGTGGGAACCGGTCCTGGTGAAAGCAGACTGCCACTGCGCCAGCGGAGGAAGCTGGGAAGTGGGGAGAACTTCATCCCAGGGCGCTGGGCAGCCCAGGCTCGCCAGCCCAGGCTCGCCAGGGACGGGCCTGCGTGTCCCCCGACATCCGGCAGTGCTTCCTGGGGGGTGGGCCCACGACCGCTCCTCTCCTTCCTTCCGGCCTTTTTTTGCCGGTGACTCCAGGTGAGGAAGGAGTGACCGGAAGCTGTGCCCATGCCTTCCTGCCCAGGGCCTGGGGCCTGGAACGCAGGTTGGGGAGGACTTGGTGGCACTTCCCAGGTGGCCCCGGAGCAGGGAGTCCGGGGCTCTGGGTCTCCCTGTTCTGAAGGTGTCTGTGGCCCACGAAGGGCCTCCATCCCCACAGGCCCACTCAGGGCTGTGCCAGGCCAAGAAGGCATCAGCTAAGGTCAGGCGGTGCCCGGGGCTCTGGACTCTGCCCACCATGCCTCCCCACAGCCCCCTCAGGGCAGCCAGCCCTCCAGGCTGCCAAGTGGGCTCTGGCCCTGGGCCTCCTGTGGCCCCCAGGCTCCAGGAGGCCCCATGGCTCCTGACCCAGACTGCAGCAGGCCCAGCTCCCAGGACGCAAGATCAGCAAGGCTCCATGGGTCCCCAACTCCAGCTGGGGTCCCTGGTCCAGCTGGGAGGGCAGCTCAGCGCCAGCCCCCAGCTCACGCCAGTCTGCGTGAAGTCTCTACCTCGTGGAACCACCGTCCCGCCATCCGGGGAGCGCACCCCGTAGCCCTGCAGGATGTGGGGCAGCACTGAGAGGACCAAGGGCCCGGACACACTGTCTCCCTGAGGGCCCTCCGACATTGAGGTCCCCCTTGGCACCAGGGTCTGTGCATGGTCATCAGCAGGGACCGACCAAGAAGCCACAGGCTTTGACTCGGTGGCCAGGCCGTTTTGGACGAAGGGGCCCAGGCAGCTGTAAGATCCCAAGAGCCCCCCCGTCAGCCATTGCAGTCTGCACCCATGACCTCACCCGAGCCTGCTCGAGCCATTTCTTAGCTGGCATCCCTGCCTGATGCCACAGCGCCAGGCCCGCTGCCCAGCAGCCCCAAGGCCTCTGCCAGGAACTGAGGTTCCTCCCTGAACTTTGGCAGCTTCAGGACCCGTCAGGCGCAGAGTGCATGGGGAGGGAGTTCCCGAAGCCACTGTCCTCGCTTGGGCGGTGACAGGAGTGCGGAGGAAGATGAACAGGGTGACACCTCACCTGGTCCCGCCCACTGTGCCCTCAGCTGAAATCACCTCTCTGGGACTCCTGGGGTCATCGGGGAATCCCCGGTGGTCACAGCCACCTCTTCCTGGGTGCTTACGGTGCCGGAGCTCGAGGGGCAGGGCTGTGCTGAGGGGCAGCCCTCCCCAGGGTCCTCTCCTGCAGAGCAGGCCTGTGGGGTGTGAGGACTGACCTGTGGGCTGTTGCAGGAGCCCAGTGCCACGCACACGTGAAGTGTCAACCCCCAGGACACCTGGATGCTGTTGGTCAGGCAGAGCAACAAGGGCATCAACGCCAAGAGGAGCAGAGGCAAGGCCCCGAGGCTGAAGGTGAGCAGCAGGTGTCCGTCACCCTCCGTCACCCTCATCGGGGCTTCTCGTGCACCTGTGTTTCCAACTGCACACCCCAGGGCAGGAGGCTGGGGGACCAGGCCAACCCACGGAGCCCTGAGTTAGGGGACCAATTCACCCTGCGGCCCTCGAAGACCAGCCCCCTCCCTCTCTCCCATTGGCTGGTTCCCCTGTCACTCAGCCTGGGGCCCCGTGGGCAGGGACCTGACACCTGGTCCTGACAGCCAACTCCTGTGTTGAGCCGCAGAGGTACCGCTCCCCACGGCCAGGAGCTCCGGATCAGGGCTTCTCTGTCCACTGAGGGCCCCTCAGCACTGGGTTCTGATGCAGCACTTCGAGGTGGGCTCCCACCATGGCCTTGTCCACCTGCCCACCCTTGACCAGCTGGCCCTGCCCGGGCCTCTCCACGCAGGAGACGTGCTCCTTCCCGGGTTGGGTCTGGCCTGGCCCTGTGTGGGTGTTTAGGGTGCTGGGCCAGGTTCGCGGGGCTTGCTGACCCTGGCTGACTCTAGGTACAGGGCTCTGACAGCAGCCGGGAGGCCCTGTCTCCCCCAGCAGGGCCAGCCAGCCAGCCAGGCCTCTGACCCAGGGTCTGTCTTTCCCTGGCTGTGGGGTCAGGTGAGGCCCTGGAAGGACGGCCTGGGTCAGCCCCGCTGTGCGGATGGCTCCCGTCCTGTCCTCAGGGCGAGAGTGCGCGGCATCCTCACCACTGTGGTTCCCTTCCAGCTCGGCCTGCCAGGGCCCCTCATCCTGCCAGAGGCTCTGCTGAAGGAGTTCCAGCTGCTGCTCCAAGGTAGGGGTGGCACGGGGTGTGCCCAGGGCCCGGAGGGGACAGGCCGCAGCCACGCAGCAGGCCCAAGTGTGGAAGGCTGCCCGGGTGGGAGGAGAAGGCTCACTGAGGACGGTGGACCTGGCTCCTCGGGTCCGAGGCCTGCTCAGGACCAGCACCAGGACCCCGCCCAGGCTGGCTGCACTCCGGGTAGCTGGGCAGCTGCTCAGCACGGCTCGCGTTATTCACAGGAACTGGGAACATGATGAACCACAGAGTCGTTTCCTCCCCATCCCGTGTAGCTTGCTCGTTTCTAAACACCACTTCCAGCCGGGTGTGGAGGCACACGCCTGTGATCCCAGCACTCAGGAGGCTGAGCAGGCGTCACTGCTTGTTTTAGGCCAGCCTGGGGTGCTGAGCGAGACCGAAACAAACCCCAACAAAACAACACTTGCAGGGGCTTTTTGAAGGGCCTAGATGTTACTTCCGGTGCAGCTGTAGTAGTTATTCTCGCTCAGCTTCTTCCCCGCCACGCGGGTTAGGACTGGAGAGTGCTGAGCAAAGCTATGGGCTCCGGGCAGCCGTGGGATCAGGACACAGGGTCCAGGCCCGTGACTCCCGGCCATCCTCCGGGGCGTGGGACGGGGTGGTCCAACCACCCACCGCTGCCCTGTGCCAGGGGCAGTTCGGGAGCGCGAGAGCGCGCGGAGGGCGAGCCGTGCACACCAGGCCCCGCCCAGCCGGCAGCCACCCGGGAGGACGAGGACGAGGACGCGGAAGAAGTGCTGGCTCTGCTGGCCGCGCCCCCGGCCCCCTGCGTGGAGGCCGCGTTCCACTGCCGCCTGCGCCGGGCAGCCCCGGTGGGGCGGCACGCACTGCACGAGCTCAGCTTCTACTACGTGATGAGTGGCGTGGGCGGGGCCGGGCGGGGCCAGGGGGGACCCGGGGTGACTTCCATGCACCCCGCAGCCCGACGCAGAGGGCGCCTTCCACCGCGGCTCCGGCCTGAACCTGACCAGCGGCCAGTACACGGCGCCCGTGGCCAGCTTCTATGTGCTCGCAGCCACGCTGCACGTAGGTGAGCCCCGGGGCGTGGGAGGGGCGCTCCTGCCCCGCACCCCCACCCTGCGTGACCTCTCCCCGAGCCACCCGCAGCGCCGCTCAGGCGGGGTTCGCCGTGCCCCCGGGACCGCCTGCGCCTGCTCACCTGCATCCAGTCCCGCTGCCAGGGCAACGCATGAGTGCCCGGCGTCCGGTGGGCCACCCTCTGCCTCCCGCCCCCTGGCTCCCGCCCTCCCAGCACCCAGGAGGGCTGCTCAATGCTGCACTGCCCCACCGGGTCTCGAGGCCAGTCCCTGCCACCTCCCGCTGTCTTCTGTCCCCCGGCGCAGGGCCCAGGCCCACAGCAAGCACTGGCAGGAGGCTGGAGAAGGCGCGATTGAATGGGGAAACTGAGGCTTCTGGCGTTGAAAGACCCGAATGTATTAGCCAGCTTAACACGTCACTTGCAGCCACACTGCCTCCCTGGGCACCGGTTTCCCACTGGCGCAGGGACTGCCCCTTGCTGGACTCCGGCCTTGAGAGGCCTTTGGTCCCGGGTCTGCCCCTCCTGGGGACCCGAGCAGGCGGGCGGGGCCAGGTGCTCCGCTGCTGACTGAGGTGGCCATGGGCGAAGGTGAAGGCGGTGCTCCTCAGAGCGGGCTGAGCCTCCTGTCTTGGCTGCAGCTCCCTGGAGAGCAGCAGTGAGCTCTTCACCGTCTGTGTCAATGATGTGCTGTACCTGCTGGTACGGGGCCAGCTGGGCCACAGCCACAGGTGGCCGGTAGGGGTGCCAGGCTAGGCCCAGGAGGCTCAGCGCAGGCCAGGCAGAGCCAGGCTCCTGGTCCGAGTCTCCCTCCACTGCCCACGCTTTCCCGGGCAGACCAGGCTCTTCAACAGCAGTATGGCTCTGGGGTCTGCAATGTGCTGATCTCCTGAGGCTCTGGCATTGCGCAGGGCTGTGGGGCCAGGCTCGGAGCTTCACCATGCCCGGCCCTCTGCAGCTGTGGGAAGCCCAAGATGTTACTTTTTATGCTAAACCCCGAGCAGGAGCCTCCTCCGCTGTGGGGCTTTGGCCAGTGGCAGGGAAGCTGGCATGAAGGTGGGATTTACTAAAGGAGAAAGAAGTTGCTAACAGCAACTGTCGTTGGGGCCCCAGGCTTGCCCCAGCCCGGGCAGGGCTCCTGGGCTCCTGAACCAGCTGAGAGCTCGAACTAGCAGGCTCACCATCCAGCGGGCGCCTGGATGCAGCTTGGCAGGTGGAGCCCTGGGGATGTCCGGGCAGCTAGGCTTGAGTACAGCTCTCACCATGGCTCCGCCAGTGGGAGCTGGCCGGGCTGAGGGCATGGACAGGAAGTTCGCCCTGAGCAGGGACTCACTCCTGCTGGTGTGGCCTGGAGGGAGCTGGAACAGAGCATTAGGGTAGGAGCTGAGTGCTGGGCGAATCCTCAGCCTACTGAGCACGTGCCCCGGGCTGGCCGCCCTTCCCCTGCACAGGGGTGCAGGGCAGCAGCTGCCTGACAGACGCCCTTGATCCATACAGGTGGGGCAGTACCCCTCTGTCTTCCTGGACAACGCCAGCGGCTCCACCCTCACCGTGCGAAGTGGCTCCCACTTCAGTGCCATCCTCCTGGGTGTGTGAGTGGCTGCTGCTGGCCCCTCCTGTCCCGGGCAAGTGGAGAAGATGTCTGAATGGCATCAGACGGTGTGGGAGCATCAGTGGCCACAGGTGGCAGAAAGCCCACCTGGGAGTCCAGTGCTGAAGGCAGGCCTGAGAGTGAAGCATAAGCCGGTGTGCTCCACGGCAGTTTGCTGATGTCTGTCACTTTGTATAGCGAGGTCTCGTTACCCTGGGAACGCCATGTCCCCACAGTACCTGCACATCCTGCTGCAGATCAGCTCCTGGCCCCTGCCAGCCTTTTCCGGCTTCTTGGCACACTTTGGGCTGAGGGACCAGCAGGGGAGAGCAGGTGGGAGGGGAGGGGAGGGGAGCCTGGCAGCTGCTCCTTTGTCGCCTGTCTGTCCCAGCGGGTCCCACACAGCCCTCCCCGACGCTGGCCTGCAGATGGGCCTCAGGGCGCTGGCTGGTTGCTGAGGACCTTGGCATAGCAGCTCAGGGCAGCAGGGACGCTGGACAGAGACCTCCAGGGACTGAGCCTGTCCCTGTGGACCAGTAACCAGAGGCACCCCCTGCCCTGTACCAAGGGGCCGCTGGCCAAGGTCCCTTCCCATGCCCGGGTTCCACTCACTGCTGGGCCTCGGGGAGAACCCACACACCTTGAGGCTGCAGCCCAGCCAGCCTGCTGACCACTGTGTGGACGGGGCAGCCCGGACAAGTGGCCAGGCCCGGCCTTTCTCAGGAAGTGCTGTGGGCTGTCTGGGGACGGGGAGGGCAGTGGCCCTGTGGAGAGCCGAGTGCCCACAGCCTCCCAGGTTCTCCCAAGGCGAGACAGGCCCTGAGAAGTCGGAGGGAGACAAGGACCAAGGACCTCAGGAGCGGCCTGGCCTCCAGGGGATCCATCCAGCCTGGCTGGGGTGCACACGCCTGGCGGACACGGGGCGGAAATCAGCCGTGGAAGCTTCCAGGTGGCCTCAGGACAAGGTGACCACATCCAGGCTGAAGGCTCCTGGCTCCCAGGCGGTCTCCAGAAGCAGATGCCCACGCAGCGACGCTGCAGACCAACTGCTCTGCCAGGGCTGGCCGGTCCGATTCTCAGTAGGACTGGAACCCGCCCTACCAGGAAGTGCCTGCCGATAAGGGGCGGCACAGGCACTCCCTTCTCTGGACCCACTTTGCACCCAGTGGGCAGCAGGTTAGTTAGCTTTTACCTTGAGAAAGCCACAGGGGGCACCTAGCTCCTTCTCTCAGCCTAAGCGTGACACAGCAGCCCGCTGAGGCACCTGTCGTGGAACACGGCCAGGTGGGACTACTTACGGCGCACGGCACAGACTCGGGACTGTGGACTCGGGCCACAGCGGGCAGGACGACACCTGGTTTGCTGCAGGGAGACATTTACCAAATAAATGCTTTCCTGACTGCAGATGCTGAGAACCTTTCCTTGGGTCATGCTGCACTGTCCAAAGCCCCAGGCCCAAGCGACCGGCCAGCGGGCTTCTAACCTCTCTGGAGGGGTAGCACTAAAGCTGTGTGTGGCCGACACTGACAGACCCCAGGCAGCTACAGCTTGCACCAAGCATCGACACTAGAGTGGCCGGATGATAAGGCCTAGCGCTGGGTTGGGGCCTGCGAACATTACCAGACAGGTTCTGGAAAGGCAAGATTTCAGTCTTACATCAGCCCGAGCCAACACCCACAGGGCCCAAGAGCTACTTTAGTAAAACAGTAAGGATGATGACGTTTCCCATGTAAACAAGTGCTTGAAAAGCTCCTGGAGTGCTCCAGTCAGCGGCTCACACGGTACCAGGGTCTCTCGGAGGGGGACCCTGCCCCTCAGGCCAGCAGAGCCCCTGGCTCACACTACCCCACGGTGAGAGCGATTTCAGGGCCATTCTGGACGGCAGTGGGGATGCTCGGTGCAGTGGTACACGATTTACACCCAGGGCACCAGACTCGAGGGCGGTCGGAGCTGGTGCTCAGAGCCTTCTACCAGATGGTGCCATCAGCAAGGAAGTGGAAGGAGCTGGACCCCCAGGCCGCACGCCACGGGACAGCCTCGCTAGGGACCCGGGTCCTGTCCCGCTGGCAGCACTGGACACTTTCTGTATGGGAAACCGAACAGAGCCAGAGTGTTGCAGAAGCCTGGTGCTGTCCTAGCCTGTCCCTAACTGGCACCTCTGCCCCCAGGGCTCGTCTTGAGGGTGAGCAGAGCAAGGGCCCCAAGGCCCACAGCTACAGGTCAGCATGAGCCAGTCTGAGATGCCCACGGGGTTCTGACAGGCACAGAGCCGGAGCGCATTCTGGAGCAGACACACACTCAGCCTCCAAAGGGGCCGACTGCTCAGTGGAATAAGGGAACTGCAAAGACGAGGGGAAAAAAGAAAGAAACCTTTATTTACAGCCATGGGAGCCCCACAGGAGCGCACAGAACACGCAGCCTGGGCACACAGAGTGAACTTGCAGGTCCGGCTGCGTGCGCCTCAGGGCCCTATCCGCACCACCATCACGGTGACGTTGTCTGCCGAACCCCGCTGCACTGCCTTGTTGGCCAGCCTGTTGCACGCAGCTTCGTAGCGGGCGTCTACAGCGGGCTTCCCTTCCCTCGTCTGGATCTTCTCATCCTACCAGAAAGTAAAGGGGCCCGAGCAGACAGGTGATCAGCTTCATGACTCACCACCGGATTGACCCACTGATGGCCACGGCACACGTGCTATCAGGAGGGCTCGGCTTCGGGAGGCAGGTCACTGGGGCACTGCCTCAGGAGGTGGCTAGCTCTTCCTAAGCTCTGCTTCCTTTGCCTACCCTGTCCTTCTGCCGCAATGTTGCTGCCTTGGAGCCAGCTGACCACGGACTGGAGACTGACATGTGAGCCAAATCAAACTTCTCCCCCTTCAAGCCGGGGCTGTCAGGAATTGTGTCCCAGCAATGGGAAAGCTGACCCAAAAGGCTCCTTGTCACTCTCCTTATCACACAGCAGCCAGGGGACAATTTGCTCTTCCTCAGGGGGCCAGCAGGACAAAGTGACCTGAGTCCCCTGGGGATCGGAAAGGAACCGGGGGCAGCCCTGAATGGAGGACACGGGTCTGGGACTTCTGCCACCCTCTCGTACTATTCCTCACCTCCAGGCAGGACAAGATGAAGTTCACGGCTTCTTCTGGGGTAAAGACCTTGAAGAGCCCATCACAGGCCAGCAAAATAAACCTACCACACCAGGAAGAAACATAACCGAGTTTTAGCAGCAAACTCTGTAAGAACAAAATGCCCCAGATGCAGGGGTAAATACCTGTCTCCTCAGTGGCTAATAATTTTTAAGATTTTTTACGAGATCAGCGCTATTTAAAAATAGTTCTATGGGGGCCGGCGATTTAGCTCAGTGGATTTTGCCGCCTGCCGCCCAAGTGCAAGGACCGGAATTTGATCCCTGGTACCAAAAAAACCAAAAAACAAAAATAGTTTTACACATCAAAAGTGGGCCTCCCATTGTCTCCACCCACAAACACAGCCACAAACAGCTAGTGCTGCACTGCTTTAGACAGAGCCAGGGGCAGGGATGAACCCTGGGTCCATTGCCACAGCCCGGTGCTGTCTCTTTGGGATAAGAAGCTGACATAAGTTCAGGCCCAAGTGAAGCAGCCTTAGGGCTGGGTGCTTTACACCTGAAGTCCAAGACCCCAGGGGGACCCCAGTTTTTCTGGTCTGAAAAGAACACCCTGGCTCTCCCTTTCCAGACCCACTCTCCCCTAGAACGCTGGCAGAGGCCTTGAGCACCACAGCTTCTGCATGGCTGCCCTTGTTCCCCTGGCACAGCTCTGGGTGGCTGGCTGTCTTCCTGCACTGGCGTGCCCGTCTCCTTCCTCCTTAGCCAGTGTGTTCTCAGCACATGGTCTACACTTGGGACAGGGTGGGGACAAGGCCCAGCTGGCTCCTGCCCCTTGCAGTGTGCCAGCTCAGACCCAAAATGAAGCACAGAGCGTAGTCACCACACAGGAAGGGAAGCTGCAAAGGCAGAGCGTGTGAAGCAGCCAGGCCTGGCCTGGGGCTCATGAAGGCAATGTGAAGGGCTGGCTCTCTTCCTCTACAGCCCTGGGAGCAGGGGCCAGGCTGTGTCCAGCCACAGTGGCTGCCCACTCTCCCGCTGGCTCTGCAGCTCACCCGAGTCCCGTTCTCCTGAGCTTTCCTCCGCCCCCACCCCACTGGCTGCCGTGCCAGTCCCGCCAGGCTCCCTGGCACTGTGATCCGACCTCTGTTGAGGGTTGCTCTCAGGGAGGCCATGCCGTGCTGGCACAGGGAAGAGAGGCCCCTACACAGTGAGTCTCTCTCAATCCTCCTTGCCAGGCCCCGCCTGAAGCCTCCCAATTCTCCACCAGTTAGGATCTAAAATTCAAATGGCTCTGCAGAACTGAGGGCCCTGCAGTCTGTCCCCAAAACACCCTGCTTCATTTTCCAACCCTCTCCGTGTCCTCCAAGTCCCTTGCTGTCATTACTGGCACCTGCCTGGCTATGCTTTCATACTGTCACTCCAACACCAGCGTCACTTTCTCCAACAGGAACACCCCTTGCCCCATGGCCACAGCCTCCACACACCCCACTGACTGCAAGCCTCATCCCCAAGCACTAACCGCACTATTTCTGAACCCCAGGGCCCAGGGCAGTGCTGATACTGCTGCAGCCCCCACACACTCCTCCCCCAACCAAGGCTGGACACCAACTGGAAACAACCACATGTGTGCATACCATGCCCTCGGGAAGGCGATTTACCTGTCATTGGGGGTCAGCTGGCAGCGTCGGATATCAGGCACGGATGTAACCCCACAGCGCTTGTACTGCCCGTCCCCAATGGAGCGCGACACCTCCAGCACGCCCAAGACACGCCCATCCCTAAAAGGAGGGGAAAAACATTTTCAGATGCCACCTGACATCTGCCTAAAGGCAGAAAAGAGGTGAGTGGACGATCTAGACGGGACCTCACGTTACTAACCAGCACTGATACTTCTCTATGTCAAACAGCACAGAGACCCAGCCACTAACAGTCCTCCAACTCCATACACTTCCTAAGCTGGCCTCTGTGTGGTTCAGCTTTGCCCGTGCCTCATGCACCCCGTGGAGTCTGAGAACTGGGAAAACCCAACACAGGGGCCCCCCAGTCACACACCCATCCCATCAGCTGGCTCTTGTGCGAGAGATGCCCCAGAAGACCAAGGTATTGCCAACTGCTGGCTAGCACAGCTCAGCACGGACAATGCGGCTCCCTCCCCAGTTCACCAAGAGACACAGGAGCACACAGAGGTCGCCACCTTTCCTTCTGAGTGCTGAACACAGTCCTCAGGGTCAAAGTCCTATGCTCCCAACCCGGACAAACAGGAGACCTTGACGGCTGGCAGAGCTGGGGCCCAGGAGAAGCCCCTGTCATCTCAGAAACCATCTTGGTAATGACATGGCCAGCAGCCCGCTCCTGCCTGACCCGTGACACCCTGCGGGGGACATGTGGCGTGTGCTGGTCAGCTCAGCAGAGCAGACCAGACCCAGGAGAGGGCATAGAAAGCCCATGCTGTGGCCTTCTGCTGAGGGGTCAAGACAGTACGACGGCTCGCTTGGTCACAGCCCCAGGGCCCAGGGGCCCTCCTGTTTCCCACCTGCTATCGCCGGGATGCCACTGCACTCCCCACACACCTGTTCCTGCATGTGTGCATTCTGGGCACAACAGGATCTGGTTTCACAATAGCCCCCCCGCTTAACCAACTGCTGAAAATTCACTCTCCCTCCTTCCTCTCCACGCGTCCCCCTAGGACTCCAAGGCTTACTGGAAGTGGTATTTGGACCCAGGTTCAACCTGCCAGGCCAATCTGCCTGTCCCTGAGTTCCAGACCTCCCAAGGCTGGGCCTCCTGCCCCCACATGCTTGCAGGCTTTGCTGCTTTATTTCTTTCCATTCCATTCTCCGCTCAACCAGAGTAGCACGTTCCTGTCAGTGGACACGCTGCCCAACACAGTCCCAGGCCTCCCTTCAGAAAGAGAGAGCAGAGACCGAACCGAGATGGCCTCTTCTTGTGGGCTGCAGGCTAACTTGGCTGCTGAGGACCACTGGAGTGGCCCTGACCTCAGCATCCCTGGCATGGTCAGCCTGGGACACAGCAAGTCACCACCGGGCCTACCCAAGATGGGAAGCTGAGACTGGGCAGCAGAGGGGCCAGCTGCCAGCCACCTGAGGAATGGGAAACACCATGCCCAGTCAAGGACCCACTCCAGCATGGTTCGGGAGATAGTGCCTGGCCCAGTTCTGGGCACAGCACAGACATGTCTAAGTCTAGATGCTACCTGCAAGCTTTTCCCCACCTGTTCAGATGCTTCTTGGTGCAATGAATGCCCTGTGGCACAACCTTGTTCTGTGTAAGAAAGTAGGAGAAATAAGAATACTAGTGCAGATTTGCTTATTTTTCTGAGAAACACCAGAAACAAAACAGCAAAGAGTGAAAGGGACAGCGACAAAAGCAAGACATCTCTAAATATCTCTTTATACTCTAAATCAGGTGGCAGGGAGTTCTCGATTTTTTAATGCAGTAAAATACACGTAACAAAGTTCACCCTCTGAAGTGCCGTCTGGTGGCATGAAGCACATCACACTGTTGTGCAGCCATCACTACCACTACCTTCCACAACCACCTCCCCTCTCGAAGCTGAAGCTGTCCCCTGACACTAAGCACTGACCCCACCCCTCTCTACCCAACAACCACCCTTCCACTCTAGGAGTCACCCCTGCTGTGGCATGTGCTGGTGGCACTCTCCGTCCTTTCAGACCTGTAGTCGTGTCTGCAGCGCCACGTGGGCTGCTTCCCACTGGTGGCTGTGGTGGGCGCGGGTGCTGTGAACGCAGGTGTACACACAGCTGCCTCTGTCTTCAGTTCTTACGGTATACACCCAGACATGAAGTGCTGGGGTGTATGGCAGTTCCGTTTCTTGTGCATCTGTGGTTGTGGGAATGAACCCAAGACCTCATGTATGCCAGGCCAGCTCTTCTGCTGAGTGACAGCCCCAACCCCATTTTACTTGGAGATAGGGTGTCGCTAAATTGCCCAGGTTGGCCTAAAATTGTGATTCTCCTGCCTCCATATCTATTGTTTAATTTCTGAGGAACTGCTATGCTGCTTTCCACATGCCTGCAACATTTTATATTCCTGCCAGTAGTGCACAGAAATTCCAACTTTCTCACACAATTTATAAAGGAAAAAAGAGCCCCCAGGTGAACACAAACTAAAACTAATGGTAACAGCCAAGGTACTGAAACCATAGTGGCGATAATGACTACCTGGCACACGGTACCCTGATAGTAACTCTTTAGTGAGGTTCGTTCCACGGACAGGAAGCAACAACAGGAAGTACCTGAGCCTCATTAATACTGGTGATTCTGAAGCTCTTTTAGCAAATAGGGTAATGTTATCAGGAACCAAGATTTTCAGCATAAGAGAAAAGAGGTATAAATATGAAGAGGGAAAAATCATGTAATACTAACAAATAGCAGTGCAAACTTATCATTTTAAATATATTGTGTCTCCTAGCTCTGTCCTTGAACTGACTCAGAATTAATGACCCTCTGCTGAAATGAGCATCCCCAGCACGTGGATTCTGGCTCCTAAAAGACCAAGACAAATGTGTGAAAAGGACACAGGAGCCAGCCTGAAGCAGCGCCCATGGCTGTGCCCAAGACAACAGAATAGCAAAACGCATGCCTCTATGCCAGAGAGCACATGAGCACACTGAGACCCACAGGCGAGGACACCAGAGGCCTGGGAGTGGACACGGCCCCGCTGAGATCAGTCACTCTGCAAGCAGGTAATGAAGGGAAGCTTCAATGTTCACTCTACTCTGCAGGAGAAACTGCATCAGCCCTGCTGTGGAGGCAGTGCCTTTCTGTCAGAGGGCCTGCTGACAGTGGGAGGGACTGCAGGGCAGGACCATCACTTCTGCATCCCTGATGAAATGAGGACTCAGGGACATTAAAGGACACCAAGGCTGTCAGGTGAAAGGATGACGGGGTCCACACAGTCTGCTGATGACACAGGGAACCAGAGCCCTCTGGCTGGCAGTACCATAGCCAGGCGCGCGGCTTCTGGCACTCATGGGTGGGACAGGCCTGCCGAGGTGGGGAGCTGACATTGTAGGGCACCCCACAACACAGTACAAGCAGTTCACCTGAACCTAAAAAAGACTTTATATCCAACTTCCGGTTTACAGAAAATATTTTAAAATTATACAATGAAGAAACAGGCCAATTTAAAACAGGTGTAATTGCTGGCCTACACTAATATGGTCCAGAGCCTATTAAGACATTCAAGTGCAAAGTAAATGTGCATACTGCTTAGAATCCAGTCTGAAACGAGGATAGTCAGGCCAACTGGGGAAATGTGATATAGAAAGGGTTTAGACAACCTACTGTAACCTAGTATTACCCTCAGCTGTGAAGGTGGTCGCTGATATGTCCAGACGTCCTTGCCTTCAGGAGATGTGTGTCTAAGTACTTAGGAGTTAAACCACTGTGTCCACAAGTAACTTTCAAATCCCAACCCCCCGCCCCCTGCCCCCACACAGCAGACATGTAAAATGTTAACTGCTGAATCTAGGTAGTAGACAGTGAAATGAAATTTGCTTTACTATCCTAAAGTTTTGTACCATGTTTGAATATCTTAACAAAAAGTGTGTGTGGGGGGGCACCCTGGCCTCAGGTGAGAGCAGGTCGCAGCAGGGCTCTCTACTGCTCAGACACAGAGAGCCACAGCAGGTCCCTGGCCCCTACCCAGCTTCTTGGCATGGGGGTTGTCAGGCGAGACCGCTCAGGCACCTGAACACTGCTCACAGGCAGTGGTCCACAGGGGAGTAGTCATGATGGCAGAGCTCATGGCCTGAAACCAGGACTAGGAGGACACTATCACTGCTCAGGGAAACTGAAGCCAATGTGATCAAAATCAACTTTTCTAAGACAGGGGTTTTAAACAAACTCCAAGAGGACGGACTCCTCTCCAAGGGCATCCCTATACCACTGGCTAAATTCAAATCTGCTGCAGTAACAGATGTCCCTAAGGATGTGCACGGACAATCCACTGCAGTTAGCTTCATGCTCACAGGTTACTTCTCTCTCCAACAGAAGACAAACCTCAGTGGTCACACTGTGCGACAAGCCAGGAAATACTTCTGGTCAAATTCATCATGCAATGCCCGTGAAGCAGAATTCTCTTAAATAAGACAAAAGCTCTCACTTAGCTCCTGGAGAGATGGCAGGGGCAAATCAGAGCAGACACGTGGTCTTCGAAGATTCAGAGACTAAAGGCAGAACTTGGTGGCACGGTCCTCTGTGGCAGGGAAACTGTTCCCGAGGGCCCAGAGGTGTCAGCACACTCCAAAATTCTGTTTTTGTGATGGGGTCCCTATCTCCGGATCCCTGCTGCAGCATCCCAAGCACTGGGGACCACAGGCTCACCCCGCCTCACCCAGCTCTGAAATCACCACGTTGAGTACTTTAGGTTTTCCTCTCTGGGGAACTCACCTAAAACCGTTAACTCACTTGGTGTAACAACTGGCAATGTTTAAGAAGATTCCCAGGTACGGAGAAAATGTTGCAAGTGATGAGCATTAGTTGGAGGCAGGGTCCATCTTTTGGTAAATGTAAGGAGGCGTGTTTCCTGTGTGCACACTGCTTCCACTTGGATATAAATGAAGGCCTACCACAGTCACCCATGGATGTCACAGTGCTAGACCGGAGACGGGGTCTTGTCATGCTCAAGACTGTGACACAGGAGGTTCCACTTCCACAGCCAGCAGCCCCTTCCCTTCCCTAGCCCATCATCAGCCCTTTGGTTACCTGACATTTCCTCCAGCCTTCTGTATTCTCATCCGTTCTTCATACTGGGTTGGATTATGCTCTTTGCTGAGGCTTAAGGCCGCATGTTTCTGGCTCTCCTCATTATAACGACACAGGATTGCCTGGGAAGATGGATATTGTAACAGTCATGAAATGCAATGAGCAAGATCTAAAGTTACCAGCTCCAAGAGGTTAACAATGGAGTCAGTCGCCTGCTGACAGAAGTTCAGAGAATCCTGCATCAAAAGAGTGTCAAACAGCAGTCGCAGAACCTCAGGCTGGGTGAGCAACCCTGTCTCAGTCTGGATTCTGGTGCACACTGGATGATCACAGCCAGTGCTCACCATGGCTGTCACGGCTGTGACATGAAAGGCAGGCACGAGGCTGCATGTCCAAGAGGCAAACATGAGGGCAGGCGCCTGAACCTCCATGTTCTTACCACCAGCAGGTTCACTGTGCAGTGTCACAGAGGACACGGGCCAGAATTCATACTGCCCTGGTTCCACACCTGTGTGTGCGTGTGCAGGCGCTGGGTGTGGAGTCACTTGGTCTAAACACCCATGTCCAAGAGTCAGTCCACCAGAGGACAGAGGGTCCCAGGACACAGACCCCAGCAGGAGGGTCTGTTGTGCTCCCTGCTGCACCCTAGGGACCATTGACTCGGGGATGAATAAATAGACCCCTTACAGGGGTGCAGGTCAGAAGTGTGGGCAGGGACTGTGTGGCTGAAGGAGCAGACTGGCAGGATGACAATGCCACTGAACACCATGGAGTCCACCAGGGAGGCCTGGGGCCAGCATTGCCCTCCACCAGCACCACCAAGAAAGCTGCTCTGGGCTCTCTGTTGGCCCTGGTGGCCTGGGCTTGGTGGCTGAGTAGAGCCTTACTGGTACTTTGCTAGCTACAACTTTCAAGTTATTTTGAAATCATAATGATTCGGAGAGGTAGGCGTTAATACTTCTCACTCAATACCACCTGGGGGGGCTCACAGAAACCAGTATTCTCAGCTACTTGAATACTGATTAAATTCCAAGCCACAGGACCACAGGACCACAAGACCACAGGACCACACACACACACGCACGCACGCACACTGCACACACACAGGGAAAAGAAAGCAGCACTGTTACAGAGCACAGCCTCCCCAGAACACACTGCCTGCAGCATGGCTGCGGCTCCCCTCGCCCCAGAGCCAGACTATGCAGAGCGCCCCTACCCTACCCCACCCCACCAGAAGGCCCCACTGGCCTCGACAAGCCCTAATCCCACTTAGGTCCCCACAAACATGTAGTCACCAGGGTGAGTGTCGCCCAGAGCCACATACCCGACTGTCTCCGAGGTTGGCGATGTACAGGGTGTTGTCCACAGCCAGGACACAGGTGGCAGTGGACCCATCCTTCCAGGCAGGCTTCCTGGAGAGACCAGAAATGCGATCACCACCACTACTCCCACACAGGTGCTTCCCTGACACTCACAGTGAATCTGGGTACAGCTGTGGCACCCGAGTTAAAGGCTTGGTCCCCAGGGTGTGCTATGGGGCAGTGCGACCCGAGGGAGGCCCAGGTCACTGCAGGCATTCCCTCCAGGGGGCCGGGGACCTGCTGGCTCTCTCTCTCTGCTTCCTGGCTCTGACTCAGGCTGCTGCCACAATGTGTACAAGGCCCAAACCAAAGGGGCCAATCCAGCTTGGACTTGAAGTCCAGTACCTTACGCCAGGCACTGTGTCAGCAGCGATGCACAGCAGGCTGGACTCTCCCTTCAGAGCTTACCGGATGGCAGGCACTGCTCACACAGGGAGTGTTACCAGTAAGCCTTGCCCCGAAGACTGGAACTGTGGTCAGGAGACTGCTGCACAATTATACTTACTGGCTCGAAGCCTGTTTAAGGAACTCCTCGTCAGTATGCTTGAAAGTGTCCAAAAGGCATCTCTTCACGGTTTTCTCTACACTGACCACATCTCCTATTACAGAGGGCCAAAGAACACAGTCTCTCAAGGAGGGAAGACTGCCCTCCCACGTCACTTACGTCCTGCACTCCTGCACATCAGAATCAGCTGACTTCTATGCATGACCAAGAACAATCTATTCCTTCACCTGTAAGGCTGTACCATGTGGATTGGATTTACTAGCTTCCCCAGCAGCAGAGCAGGCAAGACACTCACTGCACCCTGGACAAGTCACAGGAGATCTGAGAAGCGCCACTTGGACCACAAAGCACAGCCACACCCTCAGCCTCAGGCCACCCTGCCTGCCACTCCACTCCAATAGCTGGGCACAGTGGCACGCATGCCTGTAACTCCACCTGCTCCGAGGCTGAGGCAGGAGGCTTGTGAATACAAGGCCAGCCTGGCAGCTCAGCAAGGCTCTGCTGGATGCAGCTCAGTGGTAGCACAACCGTGTGTTGACCCCCAGCGCTGACAAAACTCATCAGTGACTCCTCCCCAAGCAAGACACATGTCCATGCAAGCCTCAAACAAGCATTAGCTGATTTAGTTCTCAGTCTCACCTTTAGGGAACTTCCTGATCAAGTTCTGATGCAAATTCTGTGCAGCAAATTTTGAAGCTCGAATTCCTCCATGTCCATCAAAAACAGCAAAATATGACACCCGAGTACTGGAAGAATTAACTGAGAATCAATGAAATTCTCACAGCAAAGATCACGCTTCCTCATAAAGCTTTTAAAAGCTCATCTCAGATAAGGAACTGAGTAAGACAGGGGTCACACTGCTAAGACACCAGTCACCTGTCACCATGGGAAAAAGCTGGACTACTAACTGAAAGAAATGTAACTCTCACAGCACGTTAAGAGGCTAAAAGCCCAAAGCTGTTTCCAAAGACCCAGAGACCTGTTGCTCGGACTTTTCACTGAGGGTGAAATCAAAGTCAGAACCTTTTCCTATTTCAATCAGACTTACTTAGCTTTAAACATTACCACAGTCACTGATCCATGACAGCCAAAAGTGGCTTTAAAAGATCAACTAAATTTTGATTAACATCTAATTCTTAAAGCCTATCTTACCAGTTTTATTCCTATACCCCTTTCATGTTTTGCCAGAATATCTACGTGTATGGGGTAAAAAGCAGTAAGAAAACGGTTTCAAGGAGAAAAGAACACAGAATGGCTAGGAGAAAGGACATTTACTCTGCAGAGCCACTCTTCTCTTAAACTTTTTGGAATTCCCTTTCAGTACAGGACATCATGAGCCACAAGAAAACCACCCTCACCTGGTTTACAGCTCAGCTCTGTCACCTACAGCCTGCTGTTTTCCGGGGCTGCAGTGCTGGTAAAGTGTGACTTGTGCTCCCTCAAAGGATGTGCTTTCCTGGGCTCTCAGTGATTCCCGGGGCTCTCCAAGGCCCCTATATCCCCCACAGTCGGGGCAGCCATGCGGGTGGGTGTGCATGCATCACCTCTGCCCATGACCAACTGCTCAGCAGCAGCATGGCCCCCTCTTCTTTACAACCGCCTCTCAGCTACTGGACAGAATGCACTGGCATGCAGTAGGACAACAACCAACTGGTGCCATGTAACACGTAGTATACATGTAATTCCAGATCATGGAAACTATACATATGTAGATGTGACTACACAATATACATTACTGTGATGTACAATGGAGTGTGTTAGCAGCCACTTCATGTCCTACCTTCTGGTTTTTTTCTCTGGGCCTTAGGCTTCTCAAAGCATTTCATTTCAGTTGGCACAGCTGTAGAAAACTGCTAACTGTGTTTCTCCTCAATACCATTTAAGACTTTTTGTCCCTTCCGGGCTTTGGCTGCCTAAATCACTTTCCCTCGTGCCAGTCAGACTTTAATTAATGGCTCCCGGCACTACTTTCCAGGACCCAGATTAAGAAGACTACCAGAGGCTGCCCCATTCCTGCCCCATGGCAGTCAGCAGACACTGACATTTCAGGACTGCCCCTGGCCTGTCAGATGCTCAGGTGCCACCAGCAGCCTCCTCCCCCAACTGTGACAAGAATCTCCTCAGACACTGACAAATGTCTCCTGGGGGGACAAAAAACAGCCCCAGCTGAGAACCACTGATACAGAAGGAACTCAGTCCA
This sequence comes from Heterocephalus glaber, assembly GCF_000247695.1. Next base: position 3,332,942 of record NW_004624847.1, read on the forward strand.
AGGTGTCACTCAGAACAGTTTAATGTTCACTAGTTTCGCTGGAGCTGGACACTCACATGAGGGACGAAGGGGGCTTGCACTCCTCAGTGATGTCATTCAGGATGACGTGGGCATCCTGCATCTCCTCCCTCTCACCCTTCCGCTCAGCCACGTAACCTTTCAGACCAAAGATCATCGAAGAGCCTAGGAAAAGAAAACAAAAAGCCAATACAAAACTGTGCCCTGCCTCCGGAAGCCCTAATCCCAGAGCAAAAGAGAGGAACAGCGCTGCTTTACTCTACTCAGCGACCTCCTAATGGTGCAGTGCAAACAGACAAGCAGAACCTCTCAAGGCACGTCCCCAGCTGTGAGTCTGTGACCGTCATCAGAGCTCTGTTGGGCAGGCTGACGGGGGCAGACGGGGAGAACAGCCAGTGCGCACAGAAGGCCTCTGCCTGAGGATGACAGCATCAGAGCACCGGGGCTGGGCAGACGTGCCTGGCTCAGTCAGGGGGGAAGGGCCCATGAAAATCCAGTCAGGTGATAATTTAATGGTGCCAGAAAAGCTCTTGCATTTAGAAAAGAGTTTGTCCCAAATGTCATGTTAGGGACCCTGAAAACATGTATTTTCATGCTCAAGGCTGGTGAAATGTCAGCAAATGGTTAAGGGAGTTGCTTTTACTTCAACTGAGGAAGAAAAGAAAGGAGTCTAATGTAGGCACAGAACCAGGTTACACTTAATATGTTCATGACAGGGTTGTATACAAATGCTTGTGCCATCAGTGGGACCAGATCAGGCACCCGATGAGACAGTCAGGCACATATCACCAGTGGTCCAAGTTGGTGGGAATGTGTTACAGGCCAGGCCCGCTTAAGTTCGTTTTCTGACACCTGAAGCCATGTAAGTAATAAAACAAAACTCTCAAGAGAGCCGTTCTGTGGGAAAGGCTGAGGTGAAACCTACATCTTCACAACAGAAGCGGATCCTTCCATCCCCTCCCCATGCACTCCTACAGCCCTCAGTAAAGTAATCTATAGAAAAGACAAAGCAGTCAATATGGGAAACAAAAATCCACAGCTATTTCTTTTCTGTTGATGCTAATCAACATGCTGTAACCAAAGACTGGGAGTCACAGAGAGACTAAGCAGTCAATAAACTCGCCATTCCCTATAGAAAGCGGAGAAAAAACTCCTGTGCTTCATAACCCTCAAGGAACAAAGCAGTGTCCCAAGTTAGGGTCAGACATGCATGAAAAAAGGCACAGCAGAAAGACCAAAGGCAGCCTTGGACACTGTCCACAAAAAGGAAACTACCCATTTCTTAGGTTCAGATGTAAAAGTGTAATTACAAAGCTGAGATTATTTTTGCTCTGGGTTGTTTTAAAATATGAAGTCTAATACATTTGTTTTCAAACTGTCTGAAAACCTTTACAAACTTTCTTTTCCACAAGCTCTTCACTGCCATTCTTCTCTTCCTCGGAGGCTTTCCTCTTTGCTCCTTTCCCTTCATGCTTTACCATCTGGGAAATTGATGCAGCAAGAGAATCTGGAAGTAAAGGAAAAGCCAGAGAGAAATACAACTGTTGACTGTCAGAAACTGTCACTACCAGACTAAGTTCCATCCAGACATGGATAACACTTCAAGCAAGGACCAGCAGACACAACAGTTAGGCAGACTTGGGAGGAGGACATGGGCAGTCCTGGGGCCCTACAGTCAGAGAACACAGCAACATCTACGTCCTGAGTCACAGTGACCCTGAAAATACCTGTACAACAGGCTTCTCAGTAAAAAATTACAAATTTAAAAATATAAAAATTTACATACATACTTTTAGCCTGTAACATATACATGTTTAACATCCAAAGACTCTTACTGATAAACAGGACCGTTTCCAAAATCTGTAAATAAATGGATATACCTTGTACAAGTTCAAAAAAGCAGCAAGTGTTCAAAAAGGCTCAAAATGAGATAAAAGGCAGGCTTTACCCAAGTCTAGCCTGGACTCCTGCAGCCTTCCTCCCTCTCTGTACTCGAAGTCACACCTCAGGGTACTTGCAGTGCTTATGGGCTCGGTTGTGGGGAAACACTATTATCTCAGGGGGGACAGGTACTCCCAAAGGGGACAAGTACTCCAAATAGCCTACAAATGGCAGCCCCGTCCTAGCAAATGGGCCTACATGTTCTCTGCACTGAAGTATAAAAGCACCATGTACTCAACTACTCTTTCCAGACATTTCCATGCTAAGGAAAAATAAAGTTTACTGGAACTTATTTTAGGACCCAGTACATGGTCAATTTTCATAAATGGCTCCTGCCTAAGCAGAATTCTAGCCTTCTGCAAGGTTGTGTATATGTGTGTGTGTGTATATATGCACCTCCCAAATCCTAAGCATGTTAGCAGTAGTATGTAAATCTTCTACATGTTTACTGGTTTATTGTCTCTTTCCCTATAAATAACTAAGAGATAACTAAATTGAATCTTCATTTCCCTTGTGAAACCCATGAGGAGCCTTGTTTGCAGTGGTGAACCTTTAACTCAGAGCAGAGCACTGTCTATGCTGGGAAGTTTCAGGCTAAATGGGAGGGAAGACCATGCTGTAATTTTGGATATGAGTCTAAGGCCCTGAGAACTTGAACATTCTTAGGTAAGTGATCGCAATACTTTTTCTAAAATACAGGGAGTATCTAATATAATCTTTCTAGGCTGATCCAATTGATTTCATGGTAATTAATAATACAAAAAAGCTAGTTGGAATAGCAGCACATCCTCTATTTGACAACAAAAGGCAAGTTTTATACCAGAAAAGTGCACAGAGCAGAGGACCACCTGCACCTCACTGCCCCCACCACCTCACAAGGGCAACTCCAGTGAGACAGAATGATAAATCTGCGGTCATGTGTTCCATTCTTCCCTTCTACACAACAGGGACACAAAAAGAAGATACTGTCAGGAGCAGGTAGAGACTATGCTAATAGGCTTCATACATTTGGTCTGTTAAGAACAAAACAAGGCAAACCTGAGGAAGAGACTAAATTTTTTAAAAAGGTTCATAATAGGGCTGAGGCTGTAGCTCAGTGGTATGGCAGTTGTCTAGTAGGCTCAAGGTCCTAGGTTCAATCTTCAATATTGCAAAATAAGTAAGCTAAATTAGAGATTAATGCCAAGGTTCAGAGTAAATTACTGAACTCTTCATTCTTAAAGTCAGTTCCAGTAAGCTGAGAGCCAAGAAGTTAACAGCTGGGCATGATGGTGCATACACATAACCCCAGCACTGAGCGAGGGTAAGGCAGGAGGATTATAAGTTTAAATCTTATCTGGACAACTCTGCAAGACCCTGTCTCATAACTTTAAAAAGTAAATTAATAAAAGGGCTGGTGATGTAACTCCATGGTAGGGTGCCCCTAAGTTTGATCCCCAGTATCACACACACAAAAAGAGATAATCATCAAAAAGTGGTATACTATGGAAGTATGTACATTTTTGCTTCCCCATGATGGTGTCTATTCAGGTTTCCAAAATCCTGTTAAAAGCTATACATAAATTCTGCCCAAGAGGGAAGTATGTTATTTCCATTGGCACCCTGGAATATGTTTCCCTCTTACCTGACTCGCCACTGCCTGCAGGAGGCAGATCATCGAAGAGCAAGGGTCCCCCAGATCCTGAAACACAGCAGAACACTGAGTGAGCCCACGGAGAATCCTAAGGCTTATGTTTCAGAATCCATCCCACCAGGACACCTATGCAGGTTATAGAAATAAACTCAGAACTCTTGCGTCAATCCAGTGGCAACTCATACTGCAGTAACATCTTGAACCTACTTTAAAGTCCTTTCACTTCAGAGGAAATAAATTCTGCTTTGTAAAGTTGAATTTTATTTCAGCTAGTAAAATCAGTTCTCAAATGAACCAGAGAAAACTGCTCAACATTTTTAGGCAGTACTTCTCAGAGCTAGTGACTAACAGATTTTTCTGCCTTACCTGATGCCATGGATTCAAAACTTAAGACAGTCCAACACCTAAAACATCTGTGTGTTGAAAATGGGGGAAAGGGAAAAAGTTTGAGACAACTACAATCCCAGGATGAGCAGAGACGTTGACACACACCTGGGAGAGCCTGAAGACTGTACCTGAGTCAGTACTGCCGGCCGGCGGGAGGCCATCAAAGAGCAGGGGTCCTTTCTGAGCTTCTTTCCCTAAAACACAAAAACCCTGCTTAGAGACCAGATGGTCACTGCCAGGATGGACTTTCAGAGGGAAATACAGAGTGCTTTCCACTTTGAGACAAGTTTGCTATTATACTCAAATTCCTTCCTGTTGGACAAAACTTATTTTTAAAAAGTACTTTCCAGATAGCTATTTTGTATGGACCTTTGTTTCCAATGTTATAATCAACATAAAAGCAGTGAATGAAGCCTCATCAGGCATTTGTAAGATCTGCTGGGTATTTTGAGGAAAACAAATATCTTTCCTGTTAATAGGAGTTTCAGGCAGTCAGGATATGTGGCCTCAAGAGACAGCCAGGGAAACATTTTATCTAAAAATCTGAAGATTTACAAGCTGCAAAAGTAGATGTCTTAAATTTCTATGTCCCATTATTTTTTTCCACATAAAATTTAACTGCCACTCCTTCACTCTCTAGCTTTTCTCCAAAATTCTATTTAAGCTATTAAACATATGAGAAGGCACAGAGGAATACAGGAGAAACAAAGCACTGAAGATGGAAGTGGGGCAGTTCCCTCTACCCATGGTCTAACATTCCAGTTTGTCACCTGAGGTCAACTGCAGTCCAAAAATATTAAATGGAGAAGTACAGAAGTAAACACTTCCTGTTGCCAACTGCACAGCACTCAGAGTAGTGTGCCAAAAGCACGTGCCATTCCAGGCCATCCTGACTGGGTTGTGACTCATCCCTTCATCCAGTGCATCCTTGCTGTATGTGCTACCCGCCACTTAATCACTTGGGAGGCACAGTCACTCAGTAGCCCTCTTGGTTGTCAGGTCCACTGTCCCAGTATCTCACTGCTTGGCTCACATAACCTTTATTTTCCTTAATAATGTCCCCAGGGTATAAAATTTCATTAGAATATATTGCTATAATTGTTCTTTCATTCCTGTTGTTCTTAATCTCTTTTGTATCTAATTTACAAATTTAAACCTGTCATAGATACGTATGTATAGAGGAAAACAGTCTATATAGAGTTTATAACTATCTGAGGTTCAAGCATCTACCTGGTTCTTGGAACATATCCCCCTCAATAAGGGGAAGGTACCATACCCTACATTTACCTCCTACAAAGTTCAATACACTGACCAAACACAGAGGCCATGTCCCACTTCTCGTTCCTTGGAGATTAAGTATAAAAATATACACATTTAAAAACCAATTCACTTAGGGGCTGGGGATTTAGCTCAGTGGTTTCACTGCCTCCCTTGCAAGCACAAGGTCCTGAGTTCAATCCCCAGTACCAAAAAAAAATTCACTTTAACAAATTTATATCCTTTAACATGTTCATGACAGGGCTGTGATTTGTATGTCCTGTTGCTGGGTGCCCTGAACAACCAGTGGTACACATACCATGCATGACTGTACCACTTGTATCATCAGTGATACAAGCTGCCCAATGGGACAGTCATGGATGTGACTGAATTTAACACATATTCGGAACATGTTAAAAGAGGTTCATCCATATTGTCTTTTTGCCTCGGTGCAGAAATAAGCCAGACAGCAATTCTCTTTTAAAAAGAAAAAATTTAAATTAAAAATTATAAACTCCAGGGCTGGGGATTTAGCTCAGTGGTTTCGCCACCTGCTGGTCAAATGCAAGGACCCGAGTTCGATCCCTGGTACCCCCCCCACCAAATAAATAAACTCCAAGGGAAGAAATTTATTGAGGGATATTTAGGCCAGGAGTACCTAAATACTATATATACAAGAAGTTCCTGAGTTAACAAAAAGCAACTCTTTAGCTTTATGGGTTTATTATAAATGGAAAAATATATCTTAATACCTTAAAATCACCCTAAACAGGGCCGGGGATTTAGCTCAGTGTTTTGCCTGCCTCACAAGCTCAAGGTCCCAACTTTGATTCCCAGTATCAAAAAAAACCCCAAAAGAACTATTACCACCAAAATCACCCTAAACGAATAAGAGGAACTGCAAATACTTTCAGTTTTCTCACAAGTGACCTAAAGACCCTATGAAGTGTGAAGTAAAGTCCTTCCCTGGTATCTGATAGAGAATGGTTGCAGGACTCCCCACAGATAACAAAATCCAAGAATGCTCAAGTCCCTTATGTGAAATGGGACCTTATTTGCCTAGGAACATCTTCCTGTATACTTTAAATCACCTCTACAGTTTGTGTAACACCTAGTACAATGTAAACACTATATAGTTGTTAGAAATACTGTTTAGGAAAGAATAATCAAAGAAAAGTCTGCACCTATTCAGTACAGATGAAATTTTTAAAATTTTCGATTCATAGTTGGTTGAATCCATGCAGATACAGAGGGCTGACTATACTCAAGACACAGGACACTAAAAGGTACCATGTCCTCAATACATTAATCCCCCTGTAGAAATCTACTATTCTAGCAAGTCACTTCCCAGGTGACTCCAAACTATGCTGGCCTACAACCAAACTACCCACTCTCCTTAGACTCCAAAACTGTGTGGGATGACTCGGCACAGCCCCACATCATACAGTGGGGCCAGCAAACAGGGACCTTAGGAGAGGGAGTGTATGTTACAGGGAAGACATCAGCCTGAAGAGCAATGAACCTCTCTCTCCACTTGTGGCATTGTGAATTAATAGCCCATCTAAACAGTCTGCCACTGCCACTGTCCAACGAAGTAGTCTTCTTTACCCATGCAATAAACACCCTTTCAGTTCTTGTGGGCCATTTCCAGCTTAGTGGGCCCTTCCTTTCACTACAGCACTAAGATAGTTCCCCAAACTAGCACCATCCCCAGAGAATGCCCTGACCTTCTTTCTGACTCTTGAATACAACAAGAGGGACTGCAACTGAACACAAAGAGGCTACCGTACATTTTGCTGGCCACAACTGAGAAAGGCTTGGAAAAATGGTATGGGTACTGTTTGTAAGGCATTATACTATGTTAACGCATTTAACACTTAAAATAGCAAGGTAGGCACTGTTATTATTTACTGAGGAACTGAGGTCAAATACCTGCCCAAGATTAATGGACCAGGAGGAGTGGGAATTCAAACCCAGGTGGCTGGCTTCCTAGTCCATGCTCTGAAAAGGTGCCTTCGAGTAGAAGAGCACTACAAACGGCATCTCTCTAGGAACTTCACAAAGCGCATCGTCTCACCCTCACAACAATCCTTCAGGGATAATCCAGAGGCTCTGTGAGATCCCTGGAGTACCTTTTGTACCATCAAACAATCAAACCACATCTGCATATGGATGTTGTGGGATGGGGTAGCAGCACTGGGGATGGAACCCAGGGCCTGAGCTACCCTAGCCCATTTTTTATATTTTGAGACAGGGACTTGCTAAATTACCCAGGCTGGGCTTAAACTTGCCATCCTCCTGCCTCTGCCTTCCAGAGTACTACTGGGATTACACTCACAAACTACCACACCCGACTGCACTTCTTAAAAAACAAAAAACCCTTTAGATGACTGATCCTATTCATATAATAGAATTTTTTTTTGGTACCGGGGATCAAACTCAGGACCTCGAGCTTGCCAGGCAGGCGTTATGCCACTGAGCTACATCCCTGGCCCTGTAATGGAACTTTTGATTAGTCAAACCCTTATGTTCTATTATGAATAAACAGAAGTTCAAAGTAATGTGGGTTGTTATCATTGGATAAGTACGACCTTGACCCAAAAGTGTTGCCCATCCAGTTCTAAATAGAACCCTAACAAAGAATGAAACATGACTGAAAAAGTTTTTCCATTATAATCTTGCCTCATTTTTTGTTGTTGTTGTCCACATTCTAAAGCTAAGTGTACAATAAATTTATGAGAAAAATACTCATGGGTCAATCATAGTCAGGCTAAGATTCCTCTGTATAAAAAAATAACAGATCGTAAAAGATTTTGCCTACATTGTTTTTAATTCTTGAATTTTCTTTCAACTACAAAAGTAACACAGATGTTTCCTAAACATCACAAGAGCATTACAAAAAAAAAAAAAAAAAAAAAAGGGCAGGAGGTGAGGGTTGCTCTACCATGATCCCCTACCACAGCAACACTGGTATATACTTCCCACTTTCCTTTACGCTTACATGTATGTGTATATGCATTTTCATTTTTAGAAGGTAGAAAAATAAAAATAAAAATAAAACTTAAAAGGGGCGGGGATTTAACTCAGTGGTTCCACCGTCTGCCTTCAAGCACAAGGTCCTGAGTTCAATCCCTAGTATCAAAAAAATAAAATAAAATAAAAATAAAAATTTTTAGAAGGTAGAAACAAACTCCACACAGCTCATTCACATCATTTAACAGGCCAAGCTCTAGGCCAATGCACCTGACCCTGATTCATTCACTGACAGCTGCATACTATTCCACTCATTTGCCTGAGTCCTTCATTGATGTATTCAGAGTGATGCATTCAGAGTGTTTCCAACACCTTGGGTGAGAAATAATGCCACAAAAAACAATTTTACACATATATTCTTGGGGCTGGTACAAAAAAAAATTACATATATTCTTAATCTGCCAGACTGCTGGTCAAAGGATATGAGCAATTTAAATTCCACAGAAACCAAAATTTGTTCCCCCAAAGCTGTGATAACTTCCACTCTCAACACACTTTATGAAAAGTTCCTTTTTCTATACAGTACTTTCACCAATTCTGCTAATCTATGGGTGGAAAAATATGGCATGTCAGTGATTTGACATTCTTTCCCTCAGTGACTAGAGAAGCTGAATTCTGGTCAAGATACATCTTTTGAGCATTTTTCTAATGGGTTATCTTTTTCTTATTAATTTTGTGAGGCTTTCAACGTATTAGGTATATTAACCCATAATAATGAGTATTGTAATTATTTTCTCAGTCTGTCTTTTGCCTTGGTGGTATCTTTGTCCAATGAAATTTAAAATTTTTACAAATTCATTCAAGTTTTTATGACTTGAGGTTTTTCTTGCTTAACCCTGTAGTTTTGCAATTAATTTGCTTCTTCTAATATCTCAGCCTTTATGCTTGTACTGTATCTCCAACTTTTTTTTGGTACTGGGGATTAAACTCGGGTCCTTGCGCTTGCGCAGCAGGAGGTGAAACCATTGAGCTAAATCCCCAGCCCTATCTCCAACTTTTTAAAAGAAAATTTTCAGAGATCTGCCAAAAATATTCAGCTGACCACAAGTTCTGTTTATTTTGTGTGCTGGGGTTGAACCCAGGGCCACAAGCATGTCCTCTACACTGAGCTGCACCCCCAGGGTGACATCAGTTTTACATGTACAGGTGCAGCTAAATAAAACTGGGAGCCAGTGACTACTTTGGAAGCAACTTCTAAGTCAGTTTTTTTATTGTGTGTGTGTGTGTGTGTGTGTGTGTGTGATAACAGGAATTGAACCCCTTCACGCTGAGGTACATCCTTAGCTCTTTAAACTTTTTATTTCAACACAAGCCCTGGCTAAATCACTACGTTGCCCATTCTGGGCTTGGACTTTCAATTCTCTTTGACCATGGGAATGACAGGAGGTAGCACCCTTTCTCAAAGAGGGAAACAGTCACTGAAGGCACAGGGTTAAGTAAGTGAAGAGATGGGCTTAAACCAGACAGTTACATTTCCCAAACCCCTCTTTTTGGAGCCTGTGAAAATGACTAGGTCTTGTATGGTTCCTTGAATCACCTAAGAAATCTGTGGCGCCTGCATATCATGGGGAAAGGCCAGGGTGCACTTTAGCCATCAACATGATTTACTGAAACAAAGTATGGTCTGTAAATAATGACAGTATTTTCAGAAAATGTGAAATCTGATTCTATTCTCATTCTAATGATTTTCTACACCTGTCAAATCTTATCTTGTTGGTTTTAACTGTCTGTCAAGGCAACTTTGGACCCCAATTCTGTCCCTCATTTCAGTACTTATCCCATCAGCTTCCTGTCATCTACAAATTCTCAAAGCATGGATTCTTTGCTTTAAAAATATACTCGGGGGGCCGAGGATTTAGCTCAGTGGTTGCACCACCTGCCTCACAAGCACGAGGATCCAAGTTTGATCCCCAGTTCCCCCCCCCCCATACACCCAGAGGCCAGGGATTTAGCTCCGTGGCACCGCGCCTGCCTTGCAAGTGAAGGGTCCTGAGTTCGATCCCTGGTACCAGAAAAATAAATAAAAATACACTCAGGCCGGGTGCACTCAGGAGGCTGAGGCAGAAGGATCGCTGTGAGTTTGAGTCCAGCCTGAACTACATGGCAAGACTCTGTCTTTAAAAAAAAAAAGGCCACTCAGCCAAGGGTTCAAGTTGTTCAGGTACAGTGTGATGTAAGGGGCCAACCCCCGAGAGCAGACCCAAATTAATTCTGGGTAAAAAGTAACACAGACTAAAATGACAGTTTACAGTCAACCCTGTGAATCCAAACTCTGCCCCAAAATACATTCAGGCAGAAGTTGTACCCCACCAAGAGACAAATGGCTGCCTGCACAAAGCTAGTTTTTACCCACAACTGTAACTTAGAGTTCTCTAGAAACGAGTAAGTGCACAGACTCAACAGTTACTTAAATGCTCCTGTCCGAGCAGATTGGTCAGCGGAGAAAAGTACAGTAACAGTGCTATTAAGGGAACAAGGGCAAAAGAATAGAACTCCAAAATGGCCCAATGAAGTCTGGCAGCGCTATGTGAAAAGCTAGAATCCAGGCCCTGAGGAGGGCAGAGCCTCTTTCCTGCGGACGAAGCCCCTCTAGTGCCCACTGCGCGTAGCTCTGGCGGGCTGGAGCACCACGTTTCTTCCCCCAGATCTACGCAAACGACAGGTCTCCCCATCTCAGAAGCCCAAACGCACCCTGCCCTTTTCCCCAATCTCTCTCGCTGGCCTTGCAGCCTCGCTCCTGGGGCGCTCGGCAATTCCCAGTCATGAACTCTTGCCAGTTTTAATTATAACCACTAGCGCTCAGAACTCAGCTCTCTGAAGGCAAAGGCTGCGCGCTCCGACTCCTTGCTGCACACGTACCCCAGCGCTGTCCCCAGACCCCACGAGTGGCCAGCCCAATCTTCCGGGCTAGAGGCGCAGGGTCGGAACCCAGCCCCGAAGGATTCCAAGGCGTGGGGCCGCGCGGGCCTGGGAACGCGAACTTGGCTCCACCGAGTCGCCCCCCTGGAGTGCAAATGAGGCTCTGGACGACGCCTGCAGGCGGGCACACCGCGCGACCCCACCCCGAGAGCTGCAGTGCGGGCTTGCGACGCGGGTTCTCCAAGGCCCGAGCCCCGCACCGGCCTAGGGCCAAGACCGCCGCGACCTGGGGGAACCTGGGGCCCGGAGACGCAGGCCTAGGGCCACGCCCGCCTCCCGAGCTCGAAGCCCCAGGGCCCGCGGGTTCGGGGCGAGCGACGCGGCGGCGCGTCCTTCCTGCGCGGCGAAGATGGCGGAGGCGAAGGAGCTCCGTGACGCCGGGCGCGCGCCACTGCAGGCCCCGCCGCTCCCTCAGGCCGCCGCCCTGCCTCCCTCCTTCCCCGCGTCGCTTACCGGCAGCCACGTTCGGCGAGCGCTCGGGCTCCGGCAGGTCCCCGAACAGGTCCATAGCACAAGCGGGGCGGCGACGGACGCGCGGCCCGAGGAGAGGCCGGGCTCCACACCCGGGCGGCGGCGGCGAGGCGGGCGCGGCGGTGCCGTCAGTCACCGGGCCGGCCCGGGACGCCACCAATAGGCTCGCGGCGTGGCCGGCCGCCCCAGAGTGCCGCGCGCGGAAGGGGCGGGGCGCGCGAGACGCACGCGCAGAGCCTTCGACGAGCTCCTCCCGCGCAGGCCGTCCTGGGGCTTGGTAGGTCCCCACGGGCTCTCAGTGCTTCAGCCTTGGGCGAGAGAAGGCCTGCGGCCCTTTGGCGTGGACACGCGAGTTCAGGTTTCGTTTTGTTGTCGGCCAACAGGGCCAGCCCAGAGCGCAAGTAGGTAAGGCCGAGGGCAACTCTAACGACCCAAGACGTGCAGGAAAGCTTTAGGGAGCGTCTGGTATTCTCGCACTGCCCGACATGCCTCGACCTCTGACCACTTTGGAGACTGAGAAACCGAGGATGGAGCAGCCCTGTGCATCGGGACGGAAACACCAACACTGTAAGGAGCACGAGCCAGAGGAGGCCTCCTGGGCCTGTCTGCACCCATCAAGCCTCAACTGAATGACCCTACGCAGCCGCGGAGGAGGAAGAGCAGTCACGGACCGGCCCCAACGAGGCCTGCGTGTCCTGTTGAACATAAACTATTTCTTGCAATGTCGATATCAGACTGTGATGTGGATTAAGACGGAAAGCAAGACCACGCCATAAATACTGAACACAGACCAAAAAACCGCAACATTTCTAAGCCACAGAAATGACCAGACGCCTGCCATCTCGGCTAGTAAAAGTGAACGCTGCTTCTTTACCAATTACAGGTTTAGCCTTTGGGTCGTGTCCATGCTTTCTAGATTTCTCTATCAAGAAATTCAATCGTGGGTCCAGGCTTTACTTCAGTGGTTCCGGCGCCTGCCTCGCAAGCGCAAGGTCCCTAGTTCGATCTCCGGTACCAAAAAGAAAAAAAGAAATCCAGTCGTGGAGTTAGCTCCTTTTCCTGAGATCCAAGCCAGAGTAAAGCCCCACTTCCTTAACGTTTCCCCAAAGTAAATGGACACAGACTCAAATTTTACAAGAGCTTTCCAACATCCCTCTTGATCCAATTGCAGTGAGTAACCCGGCCGTGTTCCTGGTGCTCCTCCAGCCTCCCCTCATCTGCCTGGCTGTGCACCCGCCGCTATTCAAAACCATCGCTGCTCTCTTCTCACCTAAGGCAGAGAAACTGCTTCTCTGACAGCAGAAATACTGAAGTAACAGCATTCGGTCTCCATTTCCATTCCTTTCTCCCACTCAGCCCACCTCAACCTAGCTTCACCCCATCTCTTCTCCAAAACAACTTGCCGAGCTCACCATGAATAGTGACTTCCTACTCACAGGGCATGGAACTGACATGTTCAGTCATCATTTTGTATGAATTCCAGTGGTATTTCACTTGACCTCTTTGAGTCTGTGGGACACAGCACTTTCCTAGTCTTATTCCTGTTTGGCCGGTCCATCTCCGTCTCCTTTATGGCTGAACTGCTTAGCTATTGATTGATGGAATTCTTTAAAACTTGATCCTGAGTCCTCCTTCCACACTCTCCCTTGGTAATCTCATCCATACCTGGCTTGAATTATCACTCATCTGAATCATGATTTGTTAATTTATGTTTCCTGCCACCTCCAGATCTGTATATGTGATATTTCCTAAATCACTCAAAAGTACTTTATCATGTTCCCAACTGAATTCATTCTGTCCACCCCACATCCTTGCAACATGTTCCTCTTCCAGGATTGACATTTCCCTCTGTTCCCACTCCAAACACCTTCATGAAAGACAGACTCTAAGATGGATCCAAAGGTCATCATGTCACACTATTCAACTCATATGGTACCCTTCTTTTGGATATGGGTGGGACTTGTGACTTTCTCTGGCCAATAGAATCCAGCAAAAACAAAACCAAACCACCAGGATGTATGTGATTCCTTTACATAGATTTGTGATAGAGTCACCCTTATAGGAGACTCTCCCTCTTGCTGTTTTTAAAGAAACAAGTTGTCATGTTGTTGGCTGCAGTGTGGAAACAGCCGCAAAAAAGAAACAGCTTACAGCTGACACCCAATTTGCCTTTCCCCTTCCCTTTCCTTTCCTCCCCCTCTTTTTTTTTTTTTTTTTTTGAGACAGGGTCACACTACATTGTTCAGGAAGGTGTTAACCTTGTTATGTAGCCCATGCTGGGCTCCAACTCAAATTCATGACCCTGTCCTACCTCAAGCTCTCTACTGCTGAGATTCCAGGTGTACACCACTATGCCTGACTGAAACAGGTTTTCAAGCCAAGATCCTACAGGGAACGGAATTCCGCCAACAACTACGTGAGACTGGAAGTGGCTCCTTCCCATCAAAGTGTAGATGAGACTCCTGATTCAGCCCCTTGACTGCTGCCTTGTGGAGGACTCCGTTGTGCCTCAAGGTTCAGAGAATGGAAACCGGGAGATGAAGACAGTAAGTTTGTGGTGATTTGTTTTGCACCAGTGGATAATGAATGCACCTGCCATTACCATATCCTGTCTGTGTTATCCCCCAAATTCCTTTTGTATCCCCTCAAACCCACTACTACTGCTCCTGTGTCACCATATCACATCCCCTTTCAGATTTCTTCCTCATCCTTTTATCTGTCAATCCCTTGTACTTCTCTTTGTCTCTTGTCCCAGGACATTTTCTCATGTGGGTCTCCTAGTTTGGAATGTTTTATCTTTCTGTGTAAATTCCATTCATTCCTTAGATTTCACCTGGGTCATTAATTCCTTGGGAGAACCTTTCTCGAGAGTTTTGACTAGTGAAATCCCATTTACACACTCTTATAGCACCTCTCCTTTATCACTTGTGTCACAGTTGCCATTGTGTACTTAATTATGCAGTTGTTTCATTAATAACTTTATCTACCACGTGGGAAGTCAGAAACTATGCCTGCTTTTGCTCATTACTGTACTTCCAGCACCAGGCATGAAACAGGTACTCAAAAATATTGGATGGATAAGTAAATAAAGTTCCACTTTTTTTTTTCTTTTGGTACCAGGGATTGAACTCAGGACCTTGTACTTTGGAGGCAGGCAGCAGAACCACTGAGCTAAATAAATCCCTGGCCCTTAACATTCCACTTTTGATGCAGTTACACATTGTGTAGGATTGGGCAAATCCATAATGACATATACTCACCATTACAGTTAAGTATTTTCATTGTCCTAAAAATGAAATATACCCTTCCTTCTCAACTATTCCCTGGCAACCACTGATCTGATTCCTAGTTTTGCCTTTCCAAAGTATCAAATATTTTGAGCCAGGTATGGAGCATTTCATAAAGAAATGCTAGCAGGGGCTGTGGCTATAGCTTGGTGGTAGAGTGTACTTGGCATCCACTATGCCCTCCTGCCAATGTGCACCTCACCTTGTTTTGACTCTCTCCTGCTGATTGTTAAGCCTTGTGTCTTACACACTAATGATTGAGCTGAGTCTGCTCAGAGGCCCTGCTCCCTCAGGGGTGAAACTGCCTGTTGAATCTCTTCTGGGTTACAGCGGACACAGGCTGCTCCCAATGGAGCTGTTTTCTGTGTGCCTCAGCATGATGTGCCTCCTCCCCTGACCCTTCCTGGGCCATGGGGCCTGTTGAGATCCCAGCAAGGCTGCAAATCTTGATTGCTCTGGTAGAGCACAGGGACAGCAAGCTTCCAGAAGTCCCAGGAATCAGAGCATTGGCATGGACAGGAACGAAAACAAAGCACTTCACACAGAAAGTGCTGTCTGAGCCAGCCTGGAAAGCCAGTCCAGAGAAAAGCAGTGTGGGAAACTAGACATAAGGATCGAGGCCCAGTTGACCTTCCCTGTGGACAAGCAGGAGGGAACAGCAAGGTGTTCCTCCTTTGGCAATGTGCCAGCATCCCAAGTTCCATAGAAGAGGTCAACAACAGCTGAAATCTAGTTTGCAGAAATACCTGGGTACACTTTGCAAGTAATGAGAAACAGATGGATTGTCCATTAACCTAATTGCTTGCTCCCTTGCCCAAGTTAAATAAAAGCAAGGTGAACCAGATGCTCAGGGCTCTTTGTGCACTGAAGGCAAGAGCTCTCTGGGCCCTCTTTCAAAATTATCTCTGTGTCTTGTCTTTAATTTCTGTTTGCCCCTCTGGTTAGGCATTCCTAGCAGGCTGGTTTCCTGCAGAGCAGGGAGGTGGCAACACAGCTTGGCAAGAGGCTAGGGACAGAACATGGCAACGGGGCTCAGAGGTAATGCTAAGTTCTGAGCTGGCCCACGGGAAAATTGGGCAAGTATACTTGTGTATCTGCAGTGTTGGGGTTTGGAAAGAATTGGAGCTCAGGAGCTGACCCTGTGTGTGTAGAATCTTCCTGATGAGCACCACTGTTCTCCAGGGGAGATGTCATCTGATAAGTCTCCCACCACCTCAGCAGCTATTATGTATAGTAGCTGCCCTCTTCCTATGGTGCCTTGCCCCCTCCCCTGTGTGACATCACGCCAAGATGGTTGCTCCCACCAAAGAACAAACCCTTCTTCCCAGCATGCCCCTGTTCCCACCTAGAGAGTAGCCTAATACTCGCTCACCTCCTACCACCTAGTGACGTCACCGGCTCCTCCGTTCCCTAGTCACTACCTCACTCAACCCCACTTGAGCCCCTACAAACCCCACCCCAGTCTCAAAGACACTCCTTGCCCCGGCCATATTGCTTTTGTTTCTCCTTTGTTCCGAGACAGCCCGGCAGATCTGTTCCCCTAATAAAAGCTTGTTGTGGCCTGGTCTGGTCTTGGTTTTTTGGCCTTTTACCTGACATCAATTAAGACTATAGCAACAGGATAGGGGTAAAGAGACAGGGTATAAGCTGCAAACTAATTCCTGCATCAGCCACTTTACCTATCAAGGAAATAGAATCCACAGTCTTGGACACTGCTTGCAGGGTGGCACTCAAAGAGGTATTCCGGGAGGCATCTCTGTGGGCAGTCGGGTTCCCAGCCTGAGTGAATGAGACAGCTGCACTCAGGGATCCAGAACATGAAAAGAGGTGACTGTTTTGCAGGAAAGCTGAGCTCACATCTGAACCTAAATTTGGGATACCTGGGAGATAACAACCAGGGGCATTTGGATAAATTCACTGAGACCTCTAGAGAGGACCAGGCTGGGAGGAGTTTCTGGAATCAGTGACACAGTAAGTGAAGCAGCCATAGAGATCAGACTATAGCATAGAGATAAAAGAAATGGGGGAGAGTGAAACATTGAACTAGCCAGTACTCACTGTCTAGCTGAGGACAAGTGGCCCTCCTAGAATCTGAGAAGAAATGGTTTAAAAGCAAGCAAGAAGATTAGAGAAGATTGCTTTAAGAAGCATAAGGCAGGGGCCGGGGATTTAGCTCAGTGGCACCATGTCTGCCTTGCAAGTGTAAGGTCCTGAGTTTGATCCCCAGTACCAGAATAAATAAATAAGTAAATAAGAAGCACAAGGTTGTTGACAGTGTTGAATGTTGCAATGTTTGGCTGAGAGAACTGAAGGGGTCCACTCAGGAGTTAGGAATCCACTGGGGCTTCTACCAGAAGTTCTCAGTAGAATGGTGGGAAACATAGTCATTCTGAAGTTTTGGAAAGAGCAAGCAGGAGGTGAGGAAGTGACAATTAGAAGGAAGACTGTTTTCAAGAAATCTTGGAGGACACGGCAGGACAATAGCCAGGCGGATCTCAGTGGGGTGTGAAAACTGGTTTCCTAGGGTACAGTGGCTAGGG
Organism: Heterocephalus glaber; assembly: GCF_000247695.1. The sequence goes on from NW_004624847.1 coordinate 3,350,428, forward strand.
TAGAAGCTTAAGGACTGAGTTCATCAGTGAGGAAGGTGAGATCCATGGTATGGCTATTAGATGTCCGCGGGCGCAGTCAAGATTCTGAGGCCACGGTGGGCAGGGCCTGGAGGAGAGAGAAAGACGCCAAGTATCCTCCGCTGATCGGTCCCTGGGTGGCATGGACACCTGGGGAAGATCCCGCAAGGCCAGGGCGCACTGCCTGCACGGGAGGGTGGTGTTTTCCTATGAGGATAGAGGAGCAAAGGCGGGGGGGCTTCCACGGGGAGCTAAGAGGCGCCAGGGCCTCGGGCTGGAACTCTCGTCTTTCCCTACACACTTAAACCCGCGTGCTGATGTGATCCGTGAGACCCGGCACCACCACATCAGAATGCGTCTTCCCCCATAGGCACCGGGTGCCAGGATGCAGATTTCGAACCGCGGGGCCGTGACCCGGACCCCTTCCGCCTTCTGTTCACCCTTGGTCGGCCGCCACCTGGCTCAAGTCCCTCAGGCGTCGGTGCAGGCGGTGGGCACGGGCAGCACCAGGCTGGCCGCAGAGGGCTCTGGGAGTGGGCAGGAACTGCATGTCCCAGGAGGCCCCGCGGGCGCCTCAGGCCGGCTGGGGGCGGGACAGGGCGTGGCCTAGGCCTCGGCTGCGCGGAGCAGCGGAGCGTTTCCGAGCGCTTCCGAGCGTCCCTGAAAGCGGGTAGCTGCGGGATCCCCCCCTTTCGCCAGCTGCGGAGCTCAGGCTCCCTCATTCTTAGATCCCTCATGGTTTCCCAGCGCCTACTCTGGGCAGTGCCGAAGGGCTCAATTTCGGGGTACGGGGCCGTTGAGGCAAACAGGTCGATCCCGGCTCTCGGGTCCCTTGCAAAGGCCTGAGGCAGCACAGAGCATGGGCGCGGGTCAGAGGCCGCCCCGGACTCGTCGGTGGCGAGGAAGGCAGGTGCCGTAGAGGTCATGGGCTGGGGTGCTTGGAAGTCGGGGGATAGAAGAGAAAGTAACTGAGTGCGACCTCAAGACTGAGGAGTGCCGACGCCTGGGGAAGCCACAGTGCTTTTGGGGGTGAGCCTCGGTGGTGTCGTTATTGGTAAGTTCGTGGGGACACCGAGCAGGCGCGAGGATGTGGGGAGCCAGAGGCTGGAGAGGGACGGACCAGGTGGAGAGATGAGTACAGGAGGCCACAGGTGGGGCTGAGGCCAGAGCCTTGGGGCCGACTTGCCCACGTGTAGGAGTGAAGGAACAGATGGGGGATCCACGGGGAGCCAGCGATGGCCTGTGCAGAGTACGCCCTCTGGAGGCGGAAGGAAGTTTCCGGATGGCGGGATGAGAACCCAGGAGGGCTGAGTTGGAATTAAGAGAAAGGACAGCTGGATTGGGAAAGATGGACGTGGCCTTGGAGACCCTGGCTTCGCTTTCAGTCCCTGATTGGAGAGAAGAGCGAGGGGTGCGGAGGTGGAGACGACGCTGCTGTCAAGGAACTCTGCTTTGCAGAGAGAGAGGGGCAGAGGCAGATAGAAGGCAGAGTGCCTGGTCCAGGCTGCCCGGTGGATGTGGTAGGCAGAGAAATGCTGCCTGCCCCAGGTCCACATCCTAATTTCCGGAACCGCTGAATATGTTGCTTTATATGGCAAGAAAGACTGCAAATGGGACTAAGGGTTACGCTACAGACCTTGAAGTTAGGGAGATTATCCAGGTGGGTTGGATGCAATCAGAGGGGTCCCTAAAAGTAGGAGAAAAAAGGAGATGGGCGCGAGGATTAGATGTGACAATAGAGGACCAGATGGACGTGTTGCTGGCTTCGAAGGTTGAGAAAGGGGCTGTCAGCTTAGGATGGTGGGCGGCCTCTGAAGCAGGAAGAGGCAAGGAGATGGCTTACCCTCAGCCTCTAGGAAGGGACGCAGCCCTGCTGGTGACACTGACTTGATCCCAGAGGTTCCTGTGTGGGATTTCTATGAAACCAGCAGATAATAAATGTGTTTTAAGCCACCACACTTGTGGTCTTTTGCGGGGGCAGCCACAGAAAACTGATAAAGAGGGCCAGGTAAGAGGAGTGAGGAGGCCAGGCCATCGAATGCCTAGCAGGACACCACCAGGGAGCATGGGAAGAGTAAAATAACTGGCAGAGTGGGAAACTGGGGGTGCCAGGCTGTGCCAGGCAAGAGTAGCACTGTAGGAGCCACGCCCATCACACTGACTGACTTTGCTGATGAAGGGCTGGAGAATCACAAAGACATTCCCTAGTGTCAGGTGGGGGGCACACCTCTGACACGTCAGTGATTCAGTAATGTCCCTGAAAATTAGAGACCACTTCCAGGTCAGAGCAGCACAGGGCCTGGGTTCTGGGTCCAAGGCTTCTGGCCTTGGCAGGTCCTAGTCCCAGCAGTACTTTCCCTCAGGTCAGCCTCCTGCTCCCTTGATTGGGGCTCCCCAGCCACCTTCCAGGGTCTTGGGAAGCCATGGTGAGGATGGAAGTTACACAGACTTGTTTCTTCAGAGTGGTCTGGGCAAATGCCCCTCAGATGGCACAGGGGCTCATGGTGGTGGCCTCTGGGTGTGAGACCCATAGGAGCCAGAGGCCTCACAGAAGGACCCGTTAACCACCGGTGTCCCTGTAGCCACTGCTTCAGGGTGTCGGGGGGTGATGAAAGAACCCTAGAAACAACATTCCTGTCCCTCTGTTCCTCTCGTGGATCCTCCCCTGGAGCCCAGCAACTCAGCCTTTTGGTAAAATTAACTGGATCTGGTTGTAGCCCAGTAGTTGAGGTCTGCAACTGAATGGCAGGGAAGCCAGGGTGAAGCCCCGACTCGTAAACCCTGCTGGTAGCCAGGACCTGCTTGGGAGCGTTCATAAAGGGAAGCTGGGAAAGATGCTCTTGAACAAAGGCACATGGCCCAAGAGGGGACCCAGACACCAGTCCTCCATCCTCACATCTGGGCCCTGCCTAGGGAGTGCCAACCCAGAGTGAGAACAAGCTGAGTCAGGGTCCTGAAGTGGGTGGGGGGGCTAACCATGGCAGTGATTGCTGCAAGCTGCCCCTCTCTGTCCCTAAGGGTTCTGATCTCCTGGGCCAAGTTGACCTCAGGTTCAAGCTGCTTGGGGCCATGGCAGTCTCACTTCATCCATGATCTGTGTGGGTGTCCTTGTCCTTGAAGTCACTGGTGCCAAGGGAAAGCTCCCTGAGTCAAGAAAAGTGACAGCCCATACAAGTAGGCTGATGTGTGTCTTATGCATGGATGCTAAACCAGCTCTTTAAAAGACTTCTGAGCCAGAGGGCTAGCAGGCAGGCATTAGTGCCATTATTCCCTGGAAGCTGGTGAGCAAGAGATTAGAGGGACAGGCCACTTTCCTATCGCTGCATTACCCTGGAGTGAACCTCAGCCCAGTGGAAACATTCTCCAGCATACACACACTCCAGGGAGAGGAGGCCAGGCCCCAGGACTTGCCCAGCAATTGCCAGTCTCCATCACCACTGGACTGGCGATAAACCGCGAGAATTTAAAAGACGTTCATTAGCATCACATGGGGGCAGGAGTGCTCAGTTTATAGCATGCACACCTGGAAACATTAATGACCACACCAGTGATACCTCGAAGGTAACCAACCTCAAAGTTCTTTAATTCAATCGAAACATTCCATGGCAACCAAGTACATGAACTCAAGTGTGCTACAAACCAGCCTGTACAGAGCTGCTGAGTGCTGCTTCGAGATGCACCTGGCTCCCCTGGTCTGCCTGAATTGGCAAACTTAAGCTTCTGCGGAGCCCGGGGCTGTCAGGACCTGAGTGTCCCTGCCCAGGACACTGGTGCCCAGTTCTCAGGAAAGAACACCATTCCTGTCACCTCTGCCAGAGCCACGGTATCTGGGAAGGCCGGGACAGGTGAATGGTAGCTCTAAGCAATTGCTCCTGTGCTGGCAGCCCCACCCCAGCCCATAGCTGTAGGGTCTGTTAAAGTGCCTCCCTCAGGAAACAGGGCTAGGGGCCTCCCTGGGCTGGGCATCAAGGGCTGCTGCCCTCAAGCCACCCACCAGAGGAGGCCAGACCCTGGAGGCGGCCTGGGCCACCCCCACAGATCCCCGGTAGCGTTAGTCACCAGGGCCTCCAGACACTCTGGGCCACCGTCAAGCTGCTAAGGACTGCAGGCACCAAGTCCCGCCCCTCAGCAGGTGCTCGACTCAGCTCAGCCTCGGGGACCACCTCTAGGTCGGGGCACAGGTCGTCCCCAGGAGCAGCAGGGCTGGGCAGCGGGGAGCTCGGGGCTCCTGTTGGCCTGGCCAGGGCATCCCCCAGCAGATCCCGGAAGCTGCTGCCCTCGCGCAGCGGCATGGACTCCAGCAGGTGGTTCAGGAGCTCAGCTGCGACCGTGGCGTCGATGGCCTGGCACGTGGACACGAACGTGTGCACCTCGTGCATGCACTGGATGTAGCCGGCTGCGAAGCGCTCGCTCGCTTCCGCTTGCAGCTGCTCACGCTCTGCGCCGCGGACTGGAGAGTGACAGCAAGGTGAGAGGCGACGGCGGCCCGCCTGGCCCGCTGGGGGACCCTGCCCCGCCCCGCCGCCACTCACCGCGTGCCCGACCCCGCAGCGCGCCCTGCACGCGCCGCACCGTCAGCTCCAGCACCTCGGCGTTCTCCAGCTTGGCCTGCACCTGCGGGGGCCGGGCGGTGAGCGCGCCGCACACCCAGGACCCGCACACCCCGCGCCCTGCGCCCGCCGCACCTCGGCGCCCGCCAGCAGCAGCCGCAGCTCCTGCAGGCTCTCGTTGATCCGCGCGCGCCGCTTCTTCTCCACCAGGGGCTTCCGGGCCTGCGGGAAGCGGCGGGTCACTGAGCCCCGGCCCCGCGCAGCCCCCCGCCGCCCGCCGCCCGCCCGGCCTCGGCCCACACCTTGCGGTTCCCCCGCGCCTCCCAGCCGTCCTTGTCCTCGCGGCCCGCACGGCCCCGGCCGGGCACCTGGTGCGGAGCCATGGCCCGCGGCGCCAGGAGCGGTGAGCGCTCCGCCCCTCGCTGTGCCGCCGCCCCGCGGAGGTCCACACAGCACGCTAGCCGCCTCCCGTCTTCCGGACCGTGGAAGCTCCGCCCCATTTATAGCAGCTTATTTGCATCTCAATGCGCCGATTGGCTGTGTGGACCCGGAGCTGCCAACCGCGAGGCTCACCGCGGCCAATGGGAGTGGCGCGCTTTGTCTAGCCCCGGCCGGCCGGCAGCTGGCGGGGCGGGCCCCGGGCCAGGCCTGGGTGACCCCAGGGGCGCCACTGGGGGGCGAAGGCCCGGGGCTGTGGCCGAGAGTGCTGCTTCCTTCCTCCGGCTGCGTGGGGATCCGGGGCTGCTGGTCTCCGACAGGGGCTCTTCGCGCGTCTCCCCACGCGGGCAGCCCTGCATCCGGGCCCCCCACCCCGTGCGTCCGACCAGCGCGCCTTGTCTTTCCCAGTTCACCCAGGCCGTCGGGGGGGACGCGGGCGGCAGCCCAGCCCCGGGTCAACGCGGTGGTCTCCGGACCCGGAAGGGACTCGGGGCGGGTCAGGTGGGCGCGAAGCCCGGGGACGTGGAGAGTCGGGCAGCGACGTTGGGTTGGGGTCAGGGTCAGACCCCGTGCGGACACCCGCAGTCCCCACTCGCGCAGAATCCTAGGGGCGGGCGGGGCACTGGGGTCACTTCTTGGGCTCTCCGCCCTTGGGCCCAGCCTTTGCTGGCTACCCCCCAACGCCCAGAATTTGCCCACTCTTCTCTGTCCCCACGCCCTCCCCTCTGAGCACCCCTATTTCCCCGTCCCCTTTGACCCTGCTCGGCCTCCACCCTCCCTGTCCCCTTTCCTCCCTGCCAAGTCCCCTCCGAGTCTCCCTCCCCCCGGCCTGGTTGCGGAGCTGCTGTCTGGCCCGTAATTTGATGCCCGTGACAGTTGGCAGCTGCAGCCGCGCCAAGAGCGACAGGTGCGGGCCGCGCCTTTGTCCCGCCCGCTTTGTCCGGGCGGCGGGCACGCTTGTGTCTGCAGACGTTCGCGACCCCCCCGGCCTGGGCGCCCATCTGCCGGCCCCGCCTCACCGCGGGGGGTGCGTGGGCGGAGAGGGGCCCTGAGGACCTTTCCCCCCAGCCAGGCCTGTATCTCTCCCCACCTGGCGGGCTCTTGGCCCTCGCACACACCCGGCCTTCCGGGAACAGCTCCAACCTTCAGTGGCTGAGTCCTCGGTTTCCGTAGGGGACCGTGCTCTGCCCCATCTATCCGGTCTACCCTACTCTCCTGTGTTGGGATTGTCGGGCTGCTGTGAGCACTTGTACTCTATGAGTGTCTTATCTAGGATGCCCCACTACCTCCCAGTGCCCCAGCACAAAACCTGACCCCCGGAAGGGCTGGGTGGGACGGGAAGTGGGGGCAGAGGGGATCACCTAGGAGGAGCCCTGAGCATGGTCCTGGGGCTGGACAGAGACCCCGCCCTCCCAAAGATGGGTCTGGCAGACCTCGAGCTTCAGGCCTCAGGCCGGATGAATTAGGTGAAAGTCAAATCCCCAATCCCCAGCCCTTGCCCACACTTGCCCGTTCCCACTCTGCCTCTGAGATAGCCCTGTGATCAGAATCGGACTTGCCTAGCCTGTCATCGCTCGCCTACTGTGAACCCACACTTTATCCCACGGCCTCGTCTCCTCAAGAGCTTGCTGTCTTCCACCCACCTTCTGGGCTGCAGAGACGCCCCCAGGGTTAAGGCTGACAGGGTGAGCACTGGAGGGGGGTCCCAAAGGAGCCTGGAGCTGTCTTTCCTTCAGCACTTAGTGTCACCGCCCAGGAAAGGAGACTCCTGAGTGGCTGCAGTTAAATTTCCACTACTTGGAGAAACTGAGATAGGGAAGAATAAACTCAGCAATGTTTCTTTCTTTTTTTTTTTTTTGGTACTGGGGATCGAACTCGGGACCTTGTGCTTTCGAGGCAGGCACCGGAACCACTGAGCTAACTCCCCGGCCCTCACCAGTATTTCTTGCACTCCCAAGTGTGCAAACTATTTCATACTCCTATTATCCAAGAGAACAAGGCTAAACACATTTTAGGACGCTCTGCATAAAATGGAGTTACAGGGGACATCAGGATCAGGGTCTGGGGGAGGCCTCTGGGTAAAGACCCGTGGGTCCCCTGATTAACCAAGGAATTGAGTGCAGGGGAACAGAGGAAGACGTGATAAAGGCAAATGATACAAGAAGAAAAGGCAACAAGGAAGTCCAGGAAAAACAAGAAGTTGCCCAAGAAAAGGAATGTAATCTTAGCACATCTGGGCATAGGAGCCAAGAATTCTGTCACAGTCACAACAACGAAACACTATAAATTTTCAAGATTTAGAATCAATCTACAGAGAAGGCAAGGACGACTTGTTTATGGCTATAGGGCACAAAACGGGGGAGGTATACTGTCTTAGAGTTAAGGGAGAGAGAAATTAAGCCATAAGAAATGTGCCCTGTGACCCGCACCCCTGCGAGAAGGAGCACTAGGACAAGGCAAGGCATTTGAGTCAGCAAGTCCTTGGCTGGACTGGAAGTTGCCTGAGGCCCCAGCTGTGAAATCAGGTGGTCTCCCTAGGGCCCATCAACAAGTGGCTTGGACTTTCTTTTTTCTTTTCTTTTTTTTTGGTACTGGGGAGGCTTGGACTTTCTGTCTCAGAAGCCAGGCTGCCCCATTATGGGGCCACCCAGCCCCCCTTCTTTGGGCCTCCCCTAGCTGCTCCACATCCTGCCATTTGTCCCTTGAACTGATCCAGTCTTCAAAGTCTGCCTGAGTGCAGACTTCCTGAGCATTTGGACCTTTTGATCCCCACAGAGCCAGCAGCAGAGGCTGGGCAAGGCCATGGTGACCACAGGGGACGAGTTAGCAGTCTGAGTGGAACGGCAGACCATAAATCCCCAGGGAACAAAGGCAGTGGCCAGCCTGCAGACGTCCAGGCCCTGGTGGGCAGTCTGCCAAGAGCCTGAGATCTTCTGGTTTGGAAATAAGGAGATGGGTACCCTTGGGGTTATATGGTGAAGAGAAACACAACAAAGTCTCTGGAGGTCGCTTGGGTCAGTGAGCAGCCAGCTCTGGCCATGAGGGTGGGGTGCAGAGCTGCTGGCCAGGACTTCGCCAGGTCCTCTCATCAGCACTTGGCGGGAGACAGCTAGCTTTCTGGAGGCTGGCCACTGGGTCCAAGATCATTTGCCCTCTGCCCCAACCCCAGTGTCCACCTCTGTGGCCTGGTCATCATTGTAGAAAGGGCTAGAGTGGGGGGATGGGGCCAGAAGTGTGCATTGTCCCCACAGGGACCCAAAACATTTCTGCATGACATCCTGTGTCTTCAGCACTGTGGTCAGCACACAGGCAGCCAGCCCAGGTGCAGCAGAGGAGGGCGGAGAAGGGGACACGGTGAGTGCGGAGGTGGAGGCAGAGTGCAGGGTAGCTCGGAGCCCAGCAGCCCACCTGCCATTTGCAAGTGGTGGTGGTGTTTGCGGGGCCAGAGTGCACGGGAAGGGAGGGTGATGCAGAGGGCACTGGGGAGAAGCAAACTGTCCTAGGGAAGCCCTGAGGAGGCTTTGGGTCCAGGCTTTCCCAATGCAGAACCTTTGGAGTTCTTTTGTAAAAATCCTCTTGGTTCTCTTCATGTCCGGCAGTTTTCTGACTGTGCTGTTAACACACACAGGGCTGGGGTGTTGCTCAATAGCAGAGCCTGTGCTTAGCATGTGTGAAGCCCCAGGTTGGATCCCCAGCAACACAGAACAAACGCACAAACAAAATAAATATACAAGTGAAAATAAAAATATACCTGCTTTATTTACCAATTTTCTAAAAGGCAAAAAAGTCATAAAAAGACACAAGCAGTCACACAAATATATTGCACTGGGTGAAGGAAGTTTGGTTTGCACACAAAACAAACCACTTGTCCAGCAAGGCTCAACAAATCGTTACACAAACTCTGAGAGCTTATTTACGTATCTTGTCAAGAATATATGAAAAAGAAGGCTCAGTTGAAATAGAGAAAGAGTTTTAGGACACCGGGTAAGCACACACGCCAAAGGAAACAGGACTCGGTGCCTGGCAGCGTGTAAACAGACTCACAACATTACCTAAGTCAGCTTCTTAGCAGTTAACAATCAATGAGGAGACATTAAATAACAAAACAACACTGAGGGCAAACATTCAGGACCGCAGAGAGAATGTTTTGGCAGCGGTCTTTAGGTAAGGTAAGTGTAACCTCAGGCTATAATCTACCCTCCAGATCTGGCCTTGAGGCAGGCAGCAGCCCCTAACACCTAACTTCCATCAAAGTGTGCTCCTACCTTATCTTGGACATCTTCAGGTGATGTTGCTTTGTAAATTAAAAAATAAAGCATTCTTCACTCAGGAGGCTGAGGCAGGAGGATCACTGTATGTTTGAGGCCAGCCTGGGATACATAGTGAGTTCAAGGCCAGCCTGAACTACACAGGGAGACCCTGTCTCAAAAAAAAAAAAAAGTTCTTGCATTTATAAGAAACAGGATTGATATTCAGGCATGAGGCAGTTTACTGTGAAAACCAGCTGTGGACAGGAGCCCCCACCTTTCAGCCGCTTCTGTCAAAGGACAGGATACCCTGCTGCCTTTCAAGCTTCAGGAACTTGGGCCAGTTGTAAGTCAGGTGGCCAAGGGTGGCAATTCTTCACACCAGGGACTAGTATTAGGCTTTCCCAAACAGTGCCTGGTACGTCGGATGCAGCGTGAGGTTTGGTGAAGCCGGGCAGGGTGGCCTCGTTCTCCCCAAGGGCTCAGGTGACCTAAATGCCAATAGCGCTGGGAGGTGCCAGGGCAGAGGGCAGACGCTGTGCAGCCCGCACAGACCCTCTGCACATTTCTACACCATTCCTGCACTCTTTTTAGACTGTCATGGCCAACGTGTAGAGAAGAGCCGTGTAGCAACAGTGTCAAGTCTTCACCAAGAGCTCTCTGCACACCAGGCTTTGCCAAGGCATTAGGGACTCAGCTGCATTTGTCCTTCGGTTGGAGCCTCAGACATCGGCTCCGGCACAGCGGCACCAGCACCGGCATTAATCTGATGGAACTGGTCACACAAACCCCTAGTCTGCGTCCACCCAGAGCCGACGTTTCAACTTCCCTCAGTACAAACAAAAGCTGTGTCACACTGAAAGGCTTCCCCTGCAGTACCCAAGGCCAAGGCTGTGCAATTAGGCTGATGCACATGTTTTCAGAGAACATTCTGGAGGGAGATCAGGAGCAGCTGATGAGTGCTGGCAAACACCTGACTGGACTAATGACAACTTAGGTAAAAATGGCCCTGAGAGGGCAGAGAGTTGATCCAATCCAAACAGACCCTGGGAAAGCTTCAGAAAGTAGGAGCCTTCAGCTCAGAACTGTACGCGGCTTCCCAGTGATTTGTCACAGCCTGCCTGGTGTCTTGGAACAACCTGCAGGGGCTGGCAGGGGCTGGCACACTGGACGGAAGTGCCATCCCAGTCAGGGGCTCTCAGGCACTGGAGCTGCCTCCCTGACACTCACAAAGAGGAACAACGTCCTCAAGTTCAACAGCATCCCACATCTCAACCCACCCCCCAAACTCCACGTTTATACTGCAAATACGAAAATGTATTTGTCTAAATCCTCCCCTCCATAGCCTGAAGTCACCCTTCAGAAACATGGTTTTTTTCTAAAACAAAAAAAAGCAACGTAAGTAAACATGTCCATCTCATTAGAAACAAACGTGAAGGTCTGTGTCTCCCAAGCACCAGCTCTTGGAGACCGTCGCCATCACGCTGGGCTATGTCCGCTTTTCCTTCTCCTGACCCAGGGGGTGTCCCTTCTTTTCTTTGGTGTCTAAGGCGTCGCTCAGTCCCAGGGAGGGGACGTCTTCCTCATACGGCACACACACGCTGCCTTTCTCCTCGCTTTCACAGTAAACACATGCCTGAGAAGAGAACAGTTGACACTGGTAAGGGCCTGGGTCCTAAGGTCTTGGTTGCAGTTGTTCAACACGAGCAAGGCTAAAGCAAGAGGACTGCAAGTACAAGGCCAGCCTGGGCAACTTCAGGAAACTATCTCAAAATGAAATTTATTACTTTTCATCTTTTGCAGTACTGGGGATTGAACTCTAGCCCTGTTCACTGAGTTATATCCCTAGCTCTTCTCAAAACTTTAAAAACATTTTTTGTTTTTGGACACAGAGTCTCACTATGTCCTTTAGGGAGGCCTTCAACTCATGGCAGTCCCCTGCCTCAGCCTCCTGAGTGCTGGGATTATAGGTGTGCACCACCATGCCTAGTCTCAAAATGAAATTTTAAAAAGAGAGCTCAGTGGTCCCTGGGTTGAATTCCCAGTACCAGAAGAAAAAAAAAAATCAAAATGCAGCTGGCTGATGTCAGCTGTCACAGCTGTGTGGCTGCTGGCAATAGAGGCAAAGCCCCGAACTTGGGAGCTGGATTCTGGTCAGGAAAGGGACACTGAGCTAAACCGGAGGAGCTCCACAGTCCGCTGGAGACAAGAATGCCTTGCTAAATGGAACGAGGTGTGTCAGCTGTGTGGAGTACAATGGCGGCTTAAAATGCATGGGCTTTCGAAAAGGGCAGAGAGGAGCTGCTGAGGATTCACCGCCATCCCTGCGTCCTCCCCTGCCCCTGTAGTATGGTGGACTCAGAAAGCACGTGACTTCGGAGACCAGGGCACAAAGGCACCGTGGTCTCTGCTGGTTCTCACTTCCACATCACGAGGACACCCAAAGAGCCGCTGCAAGGAACTGAGGCCTCCTATCAACAGCCAGGACCCTAGGAGCCCCAGCCGTGCTGCCTTCTGCTTCTCACAGAAGCTGAGCCAGGACCACCCAGCTGAGGAGCTCTCCAACTCCTGGCTTCTGGGTCTCTGTGATGCACTAGTACTGTGCGAAGGCCCAGATCCTGGGGTTGGGTGCTGTGCGGCCGTGGGGAGGTGATACAGAGGCAAGTGAGAAAGGCCTGAAGGAAGCTGGAGTGAGGACAGACGAAGGGCAGTGCCAGGGTCCTGTGGCAGGTGCCTGACCAGAAATCAGGAGCCCAGAGCACAGGAGTGCAGGGGCCGAGGAGAAGAGCCACAGGGGCGAGACACCAGATGTGGGGGCAGATTTGTGTGACTGTGTGGCCTGTATTCGGGCTGCGCCGGGACCTGGTTGGAAGAGGTTTGGGCCGAGAGGTGATGCGCTCAATCAGGAGGCCCCTCTGACAGGCAGGTGAAGCCCCATCCTGGGGCTGGGGTGCTGTCCACCCCAAGGCTGAGCACTCTGCTCTGTGAACACAAGACTGCAGAGAGGAGAGTCCCCGGTGGCTCGGCTCTGTGGGTCGTGGCCACAGGGACTGGAAGAAGGGGGATGCGTGCAGTGGCTTTCTTCTAGGATAACTGGGAGCTGGGTTTGGGGTACATCGAGTTCCACAGGGAGCCGGGTGTGGGGGCACACACCTGCAAACCCACACTCTGGGAGGGTGAGGAAGGAGGCTCGAAGGTCTGAGTCCAGCCTGGGCAACTTATCAAGACCTTGTCTCAAAGAACTAAAAAAGGGCTGAAGGGCCAGGGATTTAGCTCAGCGGTTCTGCCGCCTACCTCGAAAGTGCAAGGTCCCAAGTTCAATCCCCGGTACCAAAAATAAATAAATAAATAAATACAAGGGCTCAGCTGTAGCTTAGTGCCAAGGCCCTGGGTTCCATCTCCAATTCCAAAAAAAAAAAAAGCTCCAGAAGGGGCTGGACTGGAGATAGATGTCATGGAATGAGTGCACACACCCCAGGGATGTCGTCCCCAGTCCAGAGACCCAGAGGCAGGGGCACCAGCTCTCCAGGACACGGAGTGGCTGTCGCTGGCTCCCAGCGGCCTGCAGGTGGAGGACTGAGCAAGGTTGTCACCTGCAGCGGCTGGAGACCTGGGGACCGAGGCAAGGGCAGCTTTGGCGCGGGCGTGGTAGGGGTGAAGCTGCCTGGGTCAGGACAGCAACGGGCTAGGGGCACTCGTGGCTTTGAACTCTTGGAGAGGGGCTGTGCAGGGTTGGCATCAAGGGTTTTAACAACAGGAAAGGGATTTGGTTTTGTTAAACAGAAAACTGAACTGAAGAAAGGGGGAGAGCCTCAAATTTCCGCAAGCCCAGGTATGCAGACCTTCCGGATGCTGGAAGGACGTTCCCTGCAGTGGACTTAACAAACTTGCAGAGCCTTTTTCTTTTTAAAAATAAACATTAAGGGTCAGGGATTTAGCTCAGTGGTTCCGTCACCTGCCTTGCAAGCGCAAGAACCTGAGTTCGATCCCTGGTACCAAAAAAATCCAAAACCCCAAAACCAAAAAACAAAACAAAAACCAAAGGGGCCGGGGATTTAGCTCAGTGGTTCTGCCGCCTGCCTTGCAAGCGCAAGGACCCGAGTTCGATCCCCGGTACCAAAAAAAACAAAAACAAAAACAGAAACCAAAGACAAACAAAGAAAAACTAAAGAAAATAAACATTAAGACATTTCAATCTCCAGAGCTGCTGTGACGACAGTACGGTAGACACCGGAGCTCACCGCCACGTCAATGGCCGCGGGCAGGCCGCCCGTCTGCACCCATGCGTGCACCTCACACAGCTCCCGCCTCTGGGCCTCCGTGAACCGGGGCTGGGACTTCTGCAGCAGCTGGAGCTTCTCTCTGTCCTCCTGCAAGACCGTCTCCAGATCCCTGGGGGACATTTAGGGTAGGTGAGCTTCACACTGACCTGTTTTCTACTTACTTGAAATTTCAACATTATAACACAGTCGTGGAAGCTTTGGTTTAATGCAAACTTCCTTTTGTTTAAGACAAATTATCTTGCTCATTTACCCATTTATTTATTTCTGAGACAGGGTCTCACTCTGCAGTGCTGGTGGCCTCGAACTCACTGTGGAGCCCGGGCTAGCCTTGAACTTGCATCGATCCTTTTGCCTCAGCCTCTGAGTGCTGGGGATCCAGGCCGGCTCCACCACACATGAGTATCTGCCTTGCTTAAAGTAACTTGATCTCCTCAGCAACTGCCTATAGTCTTTCTATTAAAATGATAATTTGGGTCAAGATTTCAGTTTTCCTTTGATGTGCTGCTGGGTATCAGCCCTGCTGGTTAAAGCGAACAACGCTGAGCACCCACACCTGGCCCAGCCGACACTGGCCTGTACTGCAGCTGCCCAGAGGGAGACCTGAGTCTCCCCTGATTGACCAGAAGCCCCATGGCCTTGCTCGGAGTTAATCCTGGCCTTCTGCTTTCCCTGCCTCACAGCCTCTGCTGTGAGGGTACACAGGGTCCTCAGCAAGGGCAGGGGAGACTGGGGTCTTCAACTCTCAGGCAGGCAGAGGGACAGACATCCATCGCCAAGCAGAGCACAGAAGTCAGGCTTGGCACCGGGCAGTGGCTGCTGCAGCTCACTTGGCCACTCTGTGGGTCACGGGGGAGCCTCGCTTCTCCTCCTCACACCCGCCGAGTCTGTGCACAACAGGGCTTCCCGGGGTGCCTGCTCATCCTAAGGACGACCTCCTGCTCTGGGGACTCCTTCACCCAGCCCTTCCAGGGTCCCAGCAGACGCCTGAGTGGTTACCGGGAGGGCAGCTGGTATGTCATCCTGACACTGTCGTCGGCCTCTGCCATCAGCAGCCAGATGGGGTCTTGCAGGACGTACTTGATGAAATGCCCGCTCTCCTCCATGTCTGTGTTCAGTTTTGCTTTGTGGTTATTCTCTGAGGAGTCAATGCTTCCGAAGTATTTGCTGGTATGACTCGTGTCACTGCTGCCTATGGAAACAGGAATGTGGCAGGTCAGAACAGTGACGTATGGAATGAGCCCTGCATGCGTGCTTGTGCAGTCACTACTTGGTGAGCTGGGGTTTGCTGGGTAATGGGGCCTGTGCAGGTGGATCTTCCCTTTCTTTCCAATGCTTGAAGGAGCCCATGACTTGAACATGGAGCCCTGGCCCTGGGGAGGGGTTCTTGCCTGGGGCCCCTGAGCTGGGGTGGCAGAATCAGAGCTCTGCCTTGCTTCCCGAGCTCATGCCATCTGCAGCTCTGGGACAGGGCTGTGTCTGAAGCCCATGGAGAGGCGCAGTCCTAAGTGAGCAGCAGCCGCAGTGCCCCTTGGGGCTGGGCACAGGCCTGGAGCCCAGCAAACGGGGCTTAGGTCTAAGCACAGCGTGAGTGACTGTCACCTGTGAGGTGATGGTAAGGTGTACCAGCGGGCAAACGTTTGCACAAGCCCAGCTAACTTAGGAGGACACTGCTGCCCAGGAGCAGGGCTGCCAGGGGCGAGGCCAGCAGTGACACTGAAACCGGAAGTGAACAGGTAAGATGTGGAATTCTGCTGGCAGGCCCTGCACATCCTAGGATGTGTGTACCACTGAGGGGTGGCAGGGCGATGTGCCCCATGCACAGACGCTGGCCTATGATTCTGGTGCCAACCCATGTCCAGGACCACCGTACCTGCCCCACTTCGGGACGCGTCACAGCCCAGTGAGCTGGAGCCCAGGGAATCCGAGGTGGCAGAGGCCCCGCTCCCAGACAGGGCTGACCCGGTGGCTGAGCAGAGGTCCTCGTTCAGCAGGAGGTTGAGCAGATCGCTGGATGCGGACAGGGCGTCGCTGTTCTGAGCGTCTGAGGGTTCGTCGTGCTATGGCACAGGGAGAAGACAGCAGTTTGTGGGGGCTCGGTCCCAACAGGGCACACACAGTGAGGCAGAGGAAGTCGGGGTATGTGGGACCAGTGAGGGTCTCGCTGATGCCACCTAATCGAGTAGGAGTTGGGGACAGTCCCAGCAGGCCTCGGGCTTGGGCTCCCGCGAAGAGCCTAAGTCCATGGTTTCACGGACAGCGGGCCTGGAGCAAGGGAAGGCTGTCTACACGGCCACTTGTCACGGTGGCCGAGGCCTGGCACCTTAGGAGTGAGGCTGGCGCACCCCTGGCCCTCGACCTCAGAAACAGGACTCCAGAGGGCGGAGACATCCCAGAGACCCGGTGTGTGTTTATACTTGGCTGCCTCGATGGCACAGAGCTCCCTGGGAAACACTGACAGAGCAGAGTGCAGGCCAGGGCGCCCAAGGCTCTGGGGCACCGACCCTGTGGCCACACTGCTCCGCCCTTCCCTGCCTCCCTTGGAGCCAGGCTTTCTCTGGCACTTCACTTCAAGAAGGATGCGGCTGGAACCTGACTTGGTGTTTTTTGCTAGAAGACTCATTTAAACACCGGAGACCCATAAACCCTCTCAAGTCATGCGCTACTGTCAGGACTCTGCGTGGACACAGGCAGCCTATCACCCTGCGCTCTGGTCCCCAGCTGTGAAAGCTGACAGTCAACTCTGACAGGGCTGAGCAGCTGGGAAACACTAACGTCCAGCACAGTTCGGTTGGTAGGAACCTCAGGCACACCCAGAGGCCCGCATCTGCGCCCGCCTCAGGGAAGGATCCCCGGGAATCCTTACTGTTGGAGGCGCCTTGGGCTGCCGGTCTCGAGCAGGTGTGCAGTCCGGCCCAGCTGTCACTGTCCCCGTGGCCCCCGTGCTGCCCTCAGGTGCCTCCTCCAGCTGCAGCAGGTTGAGCTGCAGGGGCGAGCTGCCTCGGGACTGGAAGAGGGGCGGAGATGCCCTGCCTGTGGCCACCGTGACTGACAGTGGGGTGGCAGGATTGGCCGGGCGGGAGCACAGCTGCTGGGGGAGTGAGGTCCGACTGGGGAACTCAGGCTGGGAGGCAGGGGCCATCTCGGAGGCAGGTGTGGGCTGGCCTGGAAAGATGGCCTGGGGCAGGCTCGAAGTGGCCGGGAAGGGGTAGCTGGGGAGCACGAAGGCCATGACAGGGGCCACGGGGGCAGTGAAAGGCAGGGGCTGCATTGCAAACTCGGGCTGGGTGCCCATGGCCACGGCGGGCACCGCAAAACTGGCATGAGGCACGGCTGGTGGTGGTGCCACGGCCCCTGGCGCCGACACTATTCCTGGTGCTGGGAACACGGGCAGGGAGTAAGAGGCCACAGGGGCAGGGAAGGGCAGCGTGGGGCAGCTGGACTGAGACGTGTCCGAGGGTGACCAGGCAGTGGCATTCAGGCCCACGAAGGAGGGTCGGTGGGGCGGGGGCCCCCCAGACCCCGTGCTCTCAGAGGAGTCCCGAGGTTTTGCCCGTTTGGACTTCAGTTTTCTATTTTTGCTAGTTTTTTTCCAAGATGAATCCATTCCAGAAGCATTTCTTAGTCCAGGAGCCACTGAAATGTGGAGAAAACACTAGAGTCAAAATTAAAAATGTATGTGGATCCTTTACATCAACTCTCAGAGACTCCCAGGACTGTGCAAACCTAGGACCACTTTTAATTGCAGGATCACCTCCCTTCTTTCTGGCATGACTGTGGTTTTCTTTAAAGATAAGTGGTACTAAAAGGGCTCTATTTGTCCAAAATAAAAATAAAGACAGTTAGAAGCTGGTGAGTCTCTGCTGTTCCCCAAGACTTGGACAAAAATTTTGGTTTCTGAAACCTGGAAAACAGAACCACAGACCTCATCTAATGTCCTTATTTTTCAACTTTACACGTTTGATCACTGCTGCTCCTTAAAGAGGGCTTTCTGGCTTCACTGTCAAAGCCTGAGCAGGAGCCAAAGCTCAGAGGATGAATCCATTGTGGATCCCAAGTTTCCCCCAAAGGTCTATGTGTTGGAGGCTTGGTCCTCAGTCTGGGCAGAACCTTTAGGGGGTGGGCCTAGTGGGAGGAAGTGAGGTCACTGGGGCCGTGGCCTGGGATATGGGACCCCACCCCTTCCTTCCTCTCTCACTTTGCTCCCTGCCTGCCATGATATGAGCAGCATCTCCAACATGTACTCCACCACGATGTTCTGCCTCACCCCAGGCTCAAAGCAACAGAGATAAGGAACAGAAACCATGAGCCAAAATAGATCTTTCCTCCTTATAAACTGGATCTTAGGGATTTTGTCACAGTGATGGAAAGCTGACTGACAGTCACATTTGCCCTCAGAACCACATTCTCCCTCTCTGATGGCAGGTGCTGCTGAGATCAGGCTTTCTCCAGGACGATGTGGGACTGAACCCTAATGGAAAGGACTCTGGGTGCGTCCTCAGGACCCCTGGAGGATCCCTGGAACTTGTTTCTCTCTCAC
Organism: Heterocephalus glaber; assembly: GCF_000247695.1. The sequence continues at coordinate 3,368,501 of NW_004624847.1, forward strand.
TTCAGGCAGAGTAACTGGAGCCTTGGGCAGAAGCTATGTGGGATTCTCCTGTCCACAGGGCTGAGGGGTTCTGCACCTCTGTTACAGCTGAAGGCAAACAGGTAGCCCAACTGTTATGATTTAGGGCTGAAATGGCCCCCCAAAATCTCACGTGTATGGAAGGTGACTGGATTCTGGGGTTCTGTGCTCACGGATTCATCCTCTGAGTGCCGCAGCTGAATGTGCTGTTAGAAGGAGGGGCCTGCATGGAGGTGGTCCCTGGGACGTGACCTGGAAAGGTGTATTCTTGTCCCCAACTCCTCCCTTCTCCCTTCTTCCTGGCAGCTTTTCCTCTGTCCAGGCCCCTCTGCCATCTTGGTCCAGCCTTGGAGCCCACCAACCATGGACTGAAGCCTAAACCTCTCCCCCTTTACGTTGTGGGTGTTGTGTATCTTGTCCCTGGGATGACAAACTGACTAAGACCAGAATAGCTAATATATGAGTGGGGTGTTGAGGTTCAGCCTGTTTGGCAGTTTCCTACTGGAAATCTGTCCCTGGAGGGAGCTGTGGCTACAGTACTGGGTGTCTAGGTTATCGCATCCAGGTCTGGGCGAGATGCCCCAAGCAGCTGTGCACACACCACGGGGTGTCCGGCTGCGACTGCACTGCACTGAGCACACGGGGTGCTCGGGACTGGGGAGCGGGTCCTTTTCCCACTGCCACAAAGGTTCTCAGGGGCTGTCAGTAGCCTTGAGTGGGGAAGAAGGAAAAAGATGAGAAGAGACCTAACCCTGTTATAGCTCTGTGGCAGTGTGTGCTCAGCATGCTCAAGGCCCTAGGTTCAATCCCCAGCACCCAGAACAAAAACAACAGGAAAGGAAAAGGTGGAACCTTAAGGAGGTGCAGCTCCTCTAACCTCGTGGCTCATAGGTGTTCCCTGGGTGTCTGCCCAGGAGCCAGGGGAGGAGGTCCTGGTGGTAACCCCGGGCTCACTGGTTCTGCGCTGAGCCGAGAGGGGAATGGCATCTCTGGCCAGTGCAGCCCCGTCTAGGGGTGCAGGTGGGAGGCTGGGTCAGGGGCCGTGTCCTGTCCACGGGGTGCGGCTGGTAGTGAGGTACTGGCAGGAGCCAGGGGCGGTCACAGCCCGGGCCCTGCCTGTGGGGTACTGGCAAGTGGCTGGGGTGAGGCTCTGGGATCAGAAGGCGGGTGAAGAAGTAGGCTATGTTAGTTCACCCCTTAACTTCGAGCACTGCAGGCTTCTGTCCTGAAGGGCACCTTCATGCACCGTGGGGTCTGCCACCCACTGGGGTCTGCAGCGCGGGCCTGGGGCCAGCCTGGCCAAGGACAAGGGCAGAGCTTGCTCCCTCCGTCCTCCAGGGATTCTGACAAGCTGCCCACCAGCACCATGCTCGTTCCTTTACGGCTGAACAGGCTGCTTCTCCCGGGGTCCTGTCTGGTGGCAGGTGGGGTCCCCCCCATGAAGTTTCCCAGCAAGGAAGGTGAGGCAGCCCAGCAATTGCCCTGATTGGCAGTCTGTGGGCTGGCCTGGGACTGTGCCCTTTCACAGCCCATTCCCTCGGGGGCAAGAGGATCTGTCCTTGAAACGTCCCCAGGCTGCACAGCTGTACAGAATCAACCTGCCTCACGGAGGGCTGTGTGACACATGGACATTTCTGAGCTGGGGATGTGGTGGTTCTGAGACCAGCTGGACTCAGTACTGTCAAGAAAAATGCTTTTGACTCCCTCATTCAGTTTGGGGTCACCGCTCACCACACTTGCTCGACTGTCCCCTGGATCTCTCCTGAAGGTAGTGCTGGCAGTGGGCCTGCAGGACGCCCAGCCGCCGTTCCTCCCGGAACTTCTGCAGGAAGCTCTGCTCCTCCTTCTGGGTGTGCGAGGCCAGCACCTCCTTGGTGAGGCCCAGCTTCTGCAGGGGCCCCTTCTCCTGGCTGGGGCCGCCCGGCAGGAAGTCCAGGGACTCAGGCCCGCTGGCGGCGTCCTCCACTGTTTCTGTAACGAGAAAGACACCTCTTGCTGTCACCACTGTTTATGGACAGCACAGGTCATTGGCTCAGAGTGACTCTAATGCCCATGGCGTGAGGAGGGACCCAGCCTTCCTCTGGCTTCCTGAGGACACTGAGTAAAAGGCCAAGAACACAGCCAGGAAATCCCAGCCCCTGGGGCTCAGGACTCAGCCTTCTTAGCAAATGGACGCGGAGGAGACTTTGCCAGGCTGACCGTGGCACCCAGAACAAACAGGCAGGGTCAGGGCCAGACAGTAGCAGTTGTGACCACATGGCCTATGGGGCTGGACAGGGCAGGGCAGGTGGGCCCCTGGCTGTCCTGAAGAGGAGGCTTGGGGACAGAACCTCCGACAGGCACTGTGCATCTCCTCAACTGCTCTCCTTAGTGAAGCACACATTCAAGGTGCATTTTCCTGACTATTCTGAAGAGCAGCAGACAGCCAAGAATGCCTGGGGCTGCAAGTCTTCCCAAGACCCATATGGGTGCCCGTCCTTCCCCGGGAGGCGAGGCTGGGGAGGACAGGCCCTGGGCCCATCCAGGGACAACAGGAGGGGGGCTGGGTCCCAGTGCTGTCACTGCCGAGGGGCAGGCCATACTCCGCCCTGCATTTTAGGGGATGGATTTCCTGGAGCCCTCCTCCTGGGTTGTGGTGGGATCCTCTGAAAAGCTTAGCTGAATTTGAAAGTTTAAGATGGCAGTGAAACGTCTGATCGTTATTTATAAGATTGCATCTCTCCCAGTAGCCCCAAGGAGCCTGCCAGCATACCTAACTCCGGCTGTGGCTTTTTGTCCCCAACATGGACGATGGTGCTGCTGTAACTGCACTGGCTGGTGAGGGACACCACGCTTTCAGCCTTGCTGGGCAGCGCCAGTGAGCTCAGGTGGGCGCTCACTTCTGCGTGGCTGCTCACCTTGGAGGGTGACGCGGCCTCTTTATGGGAGAGAGTAGGAACAGACAGACATGCGGTCAGGACAAACTGCTCAGCTGTGGAATGAAATGCAAGTGGCTGTGCAGCCCCATGCTGGGCTACAGTCCCCACCCTGTGGATCTTGGGCCTGGAGAAAGCTGGGGAAGTGAATTCTGAGGCAAGAACAGTCTCTGACTTAGACCCCGAGTCCCCACTGGGGCACAGCAGCCAGGTAGCTGGGGCTCTGTCTGGACCCATGGCACCCGGTGGTCTTCGGCAAGAGACTTCTCCCGAAAACAGGAAGTGGCCATACAGGGCAGTGTCAGCAAGCAATTTACTTCTCTGTTTCTCTGTGCATGACTGTCCAACCTCTCATGTGTCATTCAGCAAGGGGATGCCCTGTTTCTGATCCTGCCTGTGCGCCCCGCAACAGAGCACAGGGCATTCACCTGACCGGGGGCGGGGGGGGGGCGGTGGCACGCTGCCTCTCACAGGCTGGGGGCCTGCCCTCAGTGACAACACAAGACCTGCACAGCTACAGGAGTGGGGCTCAGGTGTCCCTAGACCACCAGCAGGCCGAACGGATTCCTGTTCTCAACACCCAGTGCTCCAAGACCAGAATTACCCTGACCTCCAGCTTGTAAAAGGTCGCTGACTCTCGAGCCACTTTGATCATTTTTAAAATAGCCGACGGTCTTACTCTGTATCCATGAGCCAATCTGATTAGTACAGGAGGGAGTCTTAGGGTTTAAGTGGACGTGGGATCCCCTGGGGCGGAAGTGAGCTCACTGGACCGCTCAGAGCAGACAAGGTACCTCCGGCGTGCAGCCCGCGGCTGACTGTGGCCTTTCGGGACGGGATGTTTGCAGGGAACTCGCACTTCCTCTTCAGGGTGGCGGCCTCATTGCAGCTCTCCAAGTACCTGTGTGGACGGTGGGGTCCTCGATCAGTCAGAGGTGTGGACGGCACCTCAGGTCAAGGGGAAGGCTGGAAGTGCCCTGCGAACCTGATGACACTGTCCAGGCAGCTGATCTGCTGGTAGGAGCAGGTGGGCTGGTCCTTGCAGGCCAGCTCCTCGGGGAAGCTGGACTTGGGCAAGCTGGCCCCTGAGCTGTCGTTTACCGTGACAGGCACAGCCTTCACCTGAGCCAGGGCACCACTTTGCATTTCTGGAAAAGAAAAAAAAGACGCAACGATTCTTTCATCTAATACTCCTCCTTCCAAAGAGCATGCTGTTCATGAAGCATTTCACTTCTATCCAACGGCAGGACCAGGGATGCAGAATGTGCTTCCGAGAGTGCATACACAGTGACAGGCTGCTCTCTAGTGTGAGGCGGATACCCTCGAGTGCCAGGGCACCCTGCAGAGGGAGCTCCGAGGAGCTGCGCCCAGCGGGCCTGCTTCTCTCTGCTGCCAGGTGGCCCTGGGCCCAGGCTGTCCCCAGGGGTCAGGGCTCAGAGGGGAAAGGCCAGGCTGCAGACAACTCTGAACTGGGTGCCCGACAAGGTCCCAGGGGGCTCATGCCGCATTTTCAAGCAGAACGCTCAGCCAGCAGGCTCACACCTTAACGGCCACCTGGGTTCCAAGCTGCGGCCTCTGGCCTGTCCCCACCGTGGACAACACATGCCTGTGGCCCCAAAAGCCCTCAGGCCCAGAGCCCAGAGCTGCAGTTTCTGTTGCAGGCAACTCTGCAGACAGCTGTGTGCACATGCGTGTGCCAGTGTGTGCAAGAGCTAAGTGTGAGGGCACAGCTACTCACCCTGGAAGCCGGAGGGCGAGCCAAGCACCAAGGCCGGAGCTTGGGGCACACTTGGCAGGCGGGGTGGGGGCAGAGCCACAGCGCCACACCTGCACAGACCATGGGCAACAGTCCCTGCCACCCTCGCTCCTCTGCTGGGCAAGGAGAGGCATGCCACACACCCAGGAGGCAGCCTCGCTGCCCCGAGTGAGCCCTGGACCCGCCGCTGCCTCTCCACTGCACTAACATACTGGGGAGGAAACGGAGATTTTTTTCTTTTACCTGTAATAGGTTTTCTCTTTTGTTTTCCAAGTTCATGGGCAAATTGACTTTTGGTTTTGGTCTTGTTACCATTTTTACAAATGTCCTTGAAGAAAAACAAAACAGCACGTTATTCATCCTAGGAGGCCTCCTCCTATCTGTCCCCAGTGGGCCCCGGCACGGCTGGGATCGTTCTGGCTACACAGAGGTCAGGAGATCTGAGTGACCAATCAGGTGCCAAGCTGGGCAGGACTTGGGTGATAGCCCTGGAGATCAGCAGGAATGAAGCGAAGCAGCACGGGAGGCTTTCTTTTCTGCCTCCACTTAGATCTTCATGGCTGCTTGTGTTGCCCGCCTTAAAGATACTTTCCTCCAGATGTGTAACCGTAAGTCTGAGCTGCTTCAACTCGAAGGAGATTACAGCATAACGCTCGAGGGAACGACCCTGTCAGGTGCCGGGCTTGGGGGCTGCGGGGTGGCAAGGACAGAAAGGGACATACGGCTCTGCGGCGGTGGGACTCCTCGTGGCCGTTGCTGTCACTGGACGAAGTCTGGCTCATGAGGTGCTCGTGGGACCCATTGCTGCCCAGGCTCCCATAGCCACTGGAGCCGCTGTGGGGCACGGGCTGCAGGAGAGCAGACAGTGAGTGGACACGTGGCACCGCGGCGCCGTCCTCCCCCAGCGATTCAGAGGTTGGTGGCCTGGCCGAGGTTGTACAGCAAGACTTCCTGGGGGGGGCGCTGGGCCTAAGTCGAGGGTCAGGCCCCAGGGAAGACCTCTGGCCTCTCCCCAGTGTCCAGCTGAGGAGATGCTGAGCGAGATTAGTCCAACCTGCTCATCAGCACACACCTGCGGCCACCCAGTTCTACTGGGTTTCATAAAAGAAACCTGGCACAGCACTGTTAGGCTCTGTGGTCTCTAAAGAAGCCAAGACAGCCCAGTGTGGTGCCAACTGTGCCGCACTGGTTTCTCTGGGTGGCAATGTTCTACATGCCCTGGTGCTAGCGCCTGGCCCTCTGGTTAAGCTGCACTTCCACCAGGCAGGGTCCTGAGTGGACCTCGGGGCCAGGGTGGAGCTGGGTCTGGGTGTGGGTCCTGCTCCCTCCAGCTGCTGGCTCCCAGACAGATGCCTGGTTGCAGGGCTGGGAAAAGCTCAAGGGTGTGGGGGTCTTGGGCAGCAGAGACTGTGCCCACACTGGCCCTCGGGGACATCCAGGAAAGATGTCTGGAGCCATCTGAATGGCAGATCCACAACCAGGGCACGTGGGCCCCAGGGCAGCAGCGGGGTGGGGATGGCACAGGTACCCACCCACCTGCAGCAGCAGCCGGTGGATCTGCTCTGTGAGCTCCTGGACGCTGGGGTGCAGGGCCTTCTCCTCCACACAGGGGGGCGCCGCGAACACGTCCTCGTTCAAAGGGGCCCTGCGTGGTTTCAATGCATCCTGTTGCAAGGGCCCATCGGCCTCTCGGGTTTAACACCCACGCCAGCTGCCCCGCCCATGCACCTCCCCCTGGCCAGGTAAGGAGTCCCCTCCAGCTCCCCCACAGGGCCAGGTCTCTGGGCTCCACCTCTGCCCTCTGCTGGGAAAGTGGGGCCAGGCCAGATCCCAGGGAGCACACTCACACCCTGACTTTGTGCCTCCCGATGATGAAGGAGATCTTCCGGCTCCAGGGGTTGACGAAGCTAGACCAGCTGGTGTCCAGGGTGATGTACTCCCCGTTCCGGGCACGGAACCGGATAGGAGAATAGTCAAAAGGCTGCCCACTGGACTGCAGGACTGGGGATGGTGGGAACCCGTGTCAGGGCCGCAGAGCAGGCCAGGAGTCACGGTAGGCTCAGGGGTGTGAGCACCAGCTCCAGCCCTGCTCTGGCTCCTAACGACATGCGATGGTTTCCCGTGTCCCTGTGTCTAGGGCTGGGCTTGGTGGGGACCTGCGTCATTCTCTCCCCTGGCTGGTCAGTGCCTTCCCAGCCACCACTGAACAGGTGTCCCCTCCCATCACTGAAGCCGACAGTAAAACAGCCCGAGACCTCGGGACATCCAGCCACAAGGGACCCCACTCCTCTCTCGACTGTCCACAGCTGGGGCACTGGGACTCGGCGCAGAGCAGGGCATCGCCCCTGCTCACGCCCAGCCATTAACTCCTACGAACATGCGTCGTTGCAGGAAGGAGCTGAACCTACTCTTTCTGTGGATGGCCAGCATCAAGGGCCTGTCGCTGGGGTGCAGCTGCACGAGCACGGGCGTCTCAATCAGGTCCTGAGGTAGGTAGCCCAGGAGGGGGACTGCCCTGCAAGGCAAGGGGACATGTGTGAGTGGGGGCACTCTGGAAGACCACTGCCAGACAGCTGGCCGAGAGGGCCACTTCCGGGAGCCCCAGACCCAGGGGGCAGACTCCAGTGTCTCCAAAGGTCGGGCTTTGTGGAGGAACAGAAATCCCGCTTCTCTTTGAATTCAGAAGCCACGGGGATTCCAGGGTCCGGAGAGGCTGTGCCACAAATCGGGCTGTACTCCTGTCCCACGTGCTGCACTTGGGTCTGGTCTCCTGCAGGAGTAAAGCACATGTTGATTTTGCACTTCTCTTCGTAAGGTCTATCTCTTTTCTCATGGAGTCCACCAGTCTGGCCACATGTGGCCTGCTGTTTAACAGGCTCTGCCCGGAAAGCCCTCTCACACATGGGTCCAACTCAGGAAGTCTCCTTCTGTCACTTGGGTGACCTTGTCTAGTCCTCTGTGCTGGCTCCCCCAGGAGGGGCCGGGCCTTTGCTTCGTGGCTCAGGTCTTCTCCGAAGCGCTCACACTGCGTCTGGGGCACCCGTCCCTTGAGCTGGTCCCTGTCACTGGAACAGGCCCACTGCAGGGCCTCTGGTCCTGTTTACGGAGCCCTCACCGGTCAGCATCCCCAGGTCTCCTGCAGAGGTTTCCTCCCACTTTTCCTCTGTGTGGAAGGATGCCCTGCCATGCAGCTCCCAGGCTCTGCTCTGGTCCTGATGCTGCAGGGTGGGGTGCAGCCTCACCCGGAGACTCTCTGTAGCACCTCTCCAAGGTGGGTCCACAGGACACCTGAGCCAGCAGGGCTGCAGGTGACAGGGCCTGGCTTCGTGTAGATGACAGGGAGGACTGCCCTCCAAGCAGCAAGGAGGCGACTGGCCCGTCAGAAAGCCCAGGGTGCTGGTCCTGTGTGGCCACTTCCTGAGCTGCTTCCTGAGAACATGCTTCCCGTGCACTGCCACAGCCACTGGGTTTCGTGTTTTCATGCAACCAAGGAGGAGGAGCTGGGAGAAGGCACTTGGGGGCAGAACTGGGCATCTCTGAATCCAGCTGGGGTGGGGCCCTGGTGCGCAGGCTGGAAGACAGGCCCCTGGGGAGATCCCGACATGGTCCCTGCACCCGCCCCTTCTGTACCATCGCTTCTTTGGGATGAGTTTAAACAGGACCACGAGCACAGGCTCATCAGAACAACTACCAGCTTTCCAGAAACCTCCACTCACACCATTCATGTCTTACCGAGTTGTGTGTGTGTGTGGGGGGTACATGTGTGCATGTATGTACTACAGGTTGAACTCAGGACTTTAACGCGTGTCACGTCTCTAGCCCTTTTTAATTTTTGAGATGGGGTCTCAGTACATTACCCAGGCCGGGCTTAAACTTGAGACCCTCCTGCCTCAGCCTCCCAGAGTGCTGGGGTTACAGGTGTGCTCAGCCATAGCCAACTTTTAAAATAATAAGTAAAAAGAGTACACTATAAAATAATGATAGTAGTAGTGTTACATAACCCAGTGGCATATCTGTTTATCATTACCAGTGAGTATTACATAGCGTATGTACCTGTACGAGTCACACTTTCACGTGCCTGGAAGCGCAATAGGTTTGCTGGCCCCAGCAATATCACAATCACAGGAATTTCCTCGCGCTACAACCTCACAGTGGCCAAGGCATCACTTTGTGATAGGGATTTTCAGCTCCATCATGAACAAAAGAATCGAGACGCGTGAAGTCCATGTACAGTTCCCCATGATGAATGTAATCATTATGTACTGCAAATATGCAGTAGTAAAAGTAAAAATTTAAAACTAACTTTAAGAGGGGTGGGGATTTAGCTCAGTGGCTCTGGCACCTGCCTTACAATCACAAGGTCCTGAGTTTGATCCCCGGTACCAAAAAAAACACAAACTTTAAGGACCATCATCACACACACAGTCCACCACTGGCTAAGCATTATTAGCACACAACTGCATGCTGCGGTTTCTGCCTACTGTGTAAGTGAGATCCAGACAGCTGACTGTCTAGACTCGAAAGCTCACTGGGGCTCACTGAGTCATTACGAAGTAACTACCCACTGAGGACATGCGCAGACTCAGAGCATCTTGGGCACGCTGTCCACATGTAGATCTCAAGAGGGGTGTGTGTGTGTGTGTGTGTGTGTGTGTGTGTGTGTGTGTGTGTGTGTGCATGCGGGACGCCACTCACCTTTCATCCACATCCTGGAACAAACAATTCGGCGTGTGTGTAGTTGTGAAAATTCTCTTCTCTGGAGGAATTCGAGGGGCTGAAAGAACAGAATTTTGCACAAATTTCAGATCCTCAGAAGTAGTCGTATTACACCCACTAGAAATCACCACATGGTTTCAGGACTGGCAGCAATGGAAACTGAAGTGTGGACTTCAAGCAGCGAGCCCACCGCCCAGGGGCCAGGGCAGACCGAGGCCCTGACCACCAGTCACCAACCTGCTGCTCTCATCAGTCCCGCACACCAGGACCTCACGCCCACAGGGCCATGGGGCCACGCGGGCTTATCTCAGCAGAGCTGTGTTGGCTGGCCACTTTCAGTGTCTTTATTGTGAAACTAGAGTGCAAATTTAGGCTCAAAGTTCTCAGCAAATGCCACTGTGTTGGAGAACTTCACAGTTTCTAAGGGGACTCATCAAAGGTGACAGCATAATTTACATATAGTAAGTCATCTATCCAGAAATGTCCCTCAACTACTGAATTCCAAAGTCTCTTATTCTTGGAGACTGATAATTTGGGGGACTAACTTGTTGAAGTCTAGGTGGTCCCTCTAAATCCTTACTGAGTATTTGGAAGGGAATGCTCTATGAGCAGGATGCATCAGGCATGGTAAACAAAACCATATGCTTGCTTCAAAACACTTTTCTGTCACTGTGAAGAGTGCTTTGTGGGAATTGCTGTTGGCTTCTGAGGGGCACTGCCAGCTCCATTGACCCAGGGTACCCCAGGGCTCCTCCTGAACTTGCTCCCAGGGAGGCTGGGTCTTGTGACCCAAGGAGCTGCCCTGGCAGCAGAGCCATGCACTGCTCTGTCACCGTGGGGTAGCTCGAGGCACCACGGGATGCCAAGCGGGTGCCTAGCACTGTGGGTCCTCTGGGCTTGGAGAGGAGGGCTTGGATCCTGTTTCGGGCCACAGGCCAGGCTGCAGTGAGTGTGGGAAGAAGAGGGGACAGGGTGGAGGACATGGTGCCCCCACGGGCTTACCATAGAACCCAGAGCAGGTCGGCAGGAAGAGAAACCCAGAAGGGGGTCGGGGATTTAGCTCAGTGGTTCCGCCACCTGCCTCGAAAGCGTAAGGACCCGAGTTCGATCCCCAATACCAAAAAAAAGAAGCGAGAGAGAAAGCCAGGAGGAAGGCAGGACAGGCACAGGGGAAGGAGAGCGCCACACTTGGTATCTGAGGGGCCAAGGGCCTGCGCTGGACTCTGGAGGGGGCCGTGGTGTCACTGCCTGTCAGAGGGCCCACAAGGCCAAGGGGACAAAGATGGCAGAGCCGTCAGGACTGCTCTCACTCTGCAGACAAAAGGAGACCAGCCAGGGGAAGGGAGAGGGGCCTGGCATGGCCTGGCCACAACCGAGAGAGGCTGGTGCCACCTTCACCTACACGGGGAGTCCTGGATGCAAAGGGGGTGCGCTGAGCTCAGGGAGGACGGAGACCTGCGCCGGGCTGGGGTGAGGCCCGGGTGCAGCGGTCGCATGCGCCCCACGCGCTGAGGCCTGGGCTTACCCTCGTAGCCGGAGTGCACCTTCTCCGCCAGCAGCAGGCAACACAGCTGGCTCTCGGCCCCCAGCGGCTCCTGCACCTTGACCAGGTAGGGTGTCATGCGGAACGGCTGGTAGCAGACCTCATTCTCGTGGTTCTTCCCGACACTGTGCGGTAGGAGGGAACAGAGGGCCGGTCCTCGCCTGCTGCTCAGCCTGCTCAGCTGTCCAAGGACAGCTCCCTGGGAGACCCAGGCACACTGGAGGCAGCAGGCACCTGGACCTGGGCCCTGTGATTTGGACCCAGCACACAGAAGGCTCAGAGTCCACACATGGCCTGCAGGAGATCTCTTGAATGACCTGCATTTAGACCAGGGAACCTGCTCCTGCTGTGGGGTCTCCAGCCCAGGAACTGGCCCAGGGTCATTCCCAATACCACCCTGGAGACCCAACCAGTCACCATGTTTTGCACCAAGAGCCTACTGGGAAAACTGGGGCTCTCGCCAGGGAAACACACATGCAGATCATAGGCTGCACGTGCCTCGGGCCGTGGGGTGCACCCTCCCCGGGCATCGTGGGCAGCACACGTTTCTGTGGGCGACACTGGGAGGAGCAGGCAACCTGCCCAGTCAGCCACACTGTGCATCTGCGCACGTCTGAGACCTACTCCTGAAGTGAGTCTCCACAGTCACCGCAGGGCTGCGCCTGCTGGGTCTGCACAGGGATGGGGCAGTGGGGACTCAGGATGCAGAGCCAGCACCATGCTCTCGGGAGCTGGACTCACCTCACACGGCAGAAGAAAGACTTCTCCTCCATGCATTCCTGAGCGAAGGAATCTGGAAGAAATGGCCCGAGTCACCCACCCATTGGGATGGCTGCGCCCAGACACTGCACTCCATTTCTCCAGATGGACGAGAAGCAGGCTGGACAGTGGTGGGGACGCTTGTTTACCAGGCACCTGGAGTCCTCCGGATTAGGAAGCTTACACCGTTACTGCTTATGTTAAATGTGCCTCAAAGCATGCCGTGTACTGGAGTATGCAGGGGAAATGCTATAGCCAGGAGCTCAGCATCTTGGACATGGTACATGAGGCTGCTGCAAACACCACTAATGCTCCCCTCTGCAGCACACCGGCCACGTGCACAATATTCAGAGGAAGCCTGAGCTCCTCAAGCTGCCTATTCTGGGGATATTCAGTTATGAAAGAAACAACTCCGGGCATCTGAGTTTGTGTCAGTACTTTGAAAAATATTAACTTACTTTAAAATTTAAAATGTCTAGTAACAACCTGAGTGCGATCGCTTGGGCGACCTCATCGGTGCTGAAGGAACGGACGTTCCCACGAGAGTTTGAAGACATTTTTAAAAAAGGAATCTTAGACACTGATCATTCACATAAGGCATCCTCTATTCGAAAAAAAACCAAGAAAAAAGTAGACAATTATGAGGACCCAGCCTGGACCCAGGCCTCTGAGAATTCGCCAGGCTCCTTTTATTCAGACCATGATCGCTGGGAGTCAGCATGGGTGGAGGTTAGGGGTGGTGTCGGCCCTCACAAGGTAAATGCACAGACAGAGCGACGTCCTTCCCAGGCCACAGCCTGACCATCCCCGTGTCCTCCCACTCACTCTGCACACTCAGTCCTTTTTTTGAGACAGGGTTGCACTAAGTTTCCCAGGAGGAACCTGAACTGGTGATTCTCCTGTCGCAGCCTCCTTCAGTGCTAGGATTATGGCCATGCATCGCCATGCTTGGCAAGACTGTGACTTATAAAGAATCCAGGTCTATTTTGGCTCCCAGGTCTCAGGCTGCAAAGTCCAAGGGCACAGAGCCAGGGCCTGGCGAGGGCTTTTGCACTACGTTAACTCATGGAGGGACGGGGCAAGAGGCACACTCCGGAGACAGACAGGACGGGTCCCGCTTTAAGACAAGCAGCTCCGGAGGTGACTCATCCAGGCCCAACAGCGCTCTCACACCTGTCAGAAAGGCAGTGATGGCTCCTGATGACTCGGCCACCTCTTAAAGGCCACTCCCCCACTGCATTTCAGCTCAAGGCCGGGAGTGGGGGGACAGGCTGTAGTCAAGCTGCCCCGCCCATCTTGTCCACCCAAACCCAAGTCCTCACATGCCAAATGCACCCGCTCCATCCCACACTCCCAAGTCTGAACTTGCTCCAGCAGCAACTCAAAATCCCAAAGCCCACCTGTGAGCTGATGAGGTCAAATCACTCTCTACCCCCAAATACAGCAGCGGGTGGCCTGGGGGGCACACCCACTCTGAGCAGAGGGCTGGGGACAGGCCCAGACATGCATGAAATCGAGAGCACATTTGCCATGCCTCAGGCTGCAGGGTCCTGCTGCCCTCTGTGTGCCACCTTCTGGACGCTGATGCCGGCTGGGTCCCCCGTTCAGGCTGCCCTACCTCCAAGGTTTTGCTGGCTCTGTCCACACTCGGGGCTCAGAGGCTGGGGCTGCACAGGATGGCTTCCCAGGCAACACCGATGGTGGCCTCACTGTGACACCTCCCTCAGGCACTGTCTGAGTGGGAACTAGCAGCTCTGCCCCAAGGCAGGGTCTGCCTGGGCCTGAGGGATCCCGCGACAACTTCTGAAGTCTCAGTGCAGGAAGCCATGCCTCCTGCAAATGTAGCACCAGGTGGACTCTGCCCAGGCATGGGGCTCCGATTCCAGAGCTGTGGCCAGAGAGCTGGGGTGCGGACAGGGCGTGAGGTGGCTCCAAGTGGTGAGCTGCTTCTGCCCTGAGCCTGTGATGCCCAAGCAGCCTTCACAGGCTTTCGGAAGCCTCCTCGCCACTGTGTGTGGACGGCACCTGCTCTCTCCCAGCCACTTAGCCACTCTAGTGAATGGCTGCTGGCCATGCCCACTGTTCTTTTTTGTTTTGTTTTGTTTGTTTGTTTTGGTACTGGGGATCAAACTTGGGTCCTTGTGCTTGCAGGGCAGGCGGTGAAACCACTGAGCTAAATCCCCGGCCCACGCCCTCTGATCTACCCTGCAGGGTCAGGCCGAGGTCTTCTGCTCTGCTTCCCTTTGAAAGGTAACTTTTCTCTTCCCATCCTCGCCTATCTCACTGCATTCAACTAAGCACAGTGCCTGAGCATTTCTTCTACCAGAATCCTAGTTCCTCACTTGAGCTCCACCTTTCACCAGCCCCAGGCATGAACAAGGTTCTGCCAAGGTTCCAGCTACTTTACCACAACAATGGCTTTATTCCAGTGTAGACCAGCTTGAAACCGCACTGAGCAGGCTATAGACATTAGTGACTAAGATCAGGAGTCACTGCAAGGCCTAAGTGTGAGTTGCTAACTGACCTTTCGGCTGGTGTACAGAGACAGACTTCCCTATGCCAACGGTCACAACTGAGGGCTCAGTGATCAATGAGGCTGTGATGTCTCTGTAGCAAGGAAACCCTGCAGCTGAGGAGCTATGACCCTGTGCAGCCATTCTCCAAGATCCAATGTTATCTAAGATCATGGGGGGGGCTCGTTAGCTATGACCTGCAGATAGCACGGGTGCCTTATTACCCGTGAGCCGTCCGTCACCGGAACACACAGTTCCTCCCTTCCCTTCCACAGCCTGGCTCATTGCGCATCAGGTCTGCTGTCCCCTGCATCCGCCCTCACGTCCCTGCTGTGCTGTACGGCCGTAAACCCTGACTGACCCTGAGCTCATCTCAGCCGGGAGAGCTAAGGTCAGGTGGTCTTTCGCCAGGAGAGAGCTGAGACCAATTCCCGCCCCCCAGTAATAAACTATCGTTCACTCTTTATTCTTTATCTCTTGTTCATTGTATCTTATTCCTTGATCCCCTGCTGGCCCTCATCAGGCGACTGGGGCCCCTGCCCCCCCACCGCGGCTAGTCAGGCTATCAACCTGGCCGTGGCACCCCCGTTCTCTGGAGATGCTCCTCCTTCGGTACCCACATTTCCATCGATGCTCCGGGAGGAGCTCCCAGCTCCCCCATCTTCCTGTCCTCTCCCAAGCCCATGGCAGAGCCCCCCAGTCTCAGGCTTTTCCAGAGGTCACCTTGGAACCAATCCAGCCAGCACTGCTTCCGCACGGTTAGGAGCTGCTATACCAATGCCCGCCTCTCGGTACTGAGTCTCTTCCTGTTTTAGGCTTGTTCAGTGCATGGTTCTGGAGGCTGGGAGGTCCACGGGCACAACGGGAGGGCCATGTGCTGGTCCCACCAAGGCAGGAAGAGACAATGCAGGGTCAGCCTCGCTTTGCGGTGACCCACTCCTCGGTACCGATCCAGTGTGGGAGAGTGAGCTGGGCTCATGAGAAAGGCTCCAACCCCTCTTCACGGCCCTACGTCAGTAGAGCCACAAGGGCCAGGTCAACATGAGTTTCGGAAGGGGTCAAGCTGTGTATAAACCGCAGTAGGTGGCACAGCAGAGAGCTGGGTCTGTCGGCAGCAGGCAGGGGAGGCTGGAGGCAGCCACGTCCAAAGCTGGCTCCAGGGATGGGAGGACACCGGCCCAGCTGCGACGGGGAAGGGAGGCCTGGACACGAGATGCACGGGACAGTGGACACTGTCCAGGCCAGGCCATGGGAAGGCGCCACCCAGCGCACAGACAGGCTGGGGTCTGCAGTGCCTGGAAAGTGGGTGGTTTGCACCCACAGCCTGGCCTCCAGCAGCTGCCACCCCCCCAGGCGATGAGCCCCTCGGAAGTCACTGTGGAACGTCCCGTGCGTGCCCCTTTCACTGCTGAGGCCAAAAGGCAGCAGGTACCTCGGAGACAGCCGTTTCCCACACTCCGCGTGTCCAGGGTGCCAATTCCTCACCAAGTGCTGAACACTTTTTGAAATCTTACCTCTGAAATCTACAAAGAGGCTCTTTTGTTTTCTCTAAATTTACTCTGAGGAGACGAACAGCCATTTACCTTTCACCTGTGGCAGCAGGGCTGGCCTCTGACAGAGGTGAGTGGGAACCAGCCCCCGGTCCACCCCGGAAGTCCCTCCCCGCCCGTCCTCAGAGCACGAGGCTCACACGGGACTCGGGCTCACCTATGCCACCGCACACGCCCCAGGCCGGAAGCTTGTAGGGGGTGGTGAAGCTGTGGAACACGCTGACGTCGTGGGGCGCCAGGAACTCCACGAACTTGGCATCACTAAGGGCGTCTCGCTTACAGTGAAAGATGGATGCCACTTGGCTAGAGATGTAGAGGATCTTCCCCGTGGCCAGGGACACAGCCGCAGCAAACATGTCCTGGGGAGGAAGAGAGGGGCTTGGGTGCCATGCAGTGGAGGGCAGGTCAGACCGGGAGGAGAAGGCCACAGGGGGCCAGGGCTCTCTGTGCCCCAGCCTCAGCCCTGACCTGCACAACTTCTCCCCCTGATCCAGATGTCGGGGTTCACCGTGATGGCATCTGAAGACCTGTGGTCTCTGGGGGCCTAGGGCTGGAGGGCAGCCCTCCACTCTCCTCGCCTGGCCTGTCTCACAGCCTCTACCAGCCCTGCTCTATTCAGGGACCCGGGGCTGGCTCTGGGCCCAGGGCCAGGCGGCCCTTGGTTACACTGGAGCAAGGACATGGGGAAGGCCGGGACCCACAACTCCAGCACGTGCTGGGCTGTCCTCCTGCCTGGGAACCTGGACTTCCCATCCCCAACTTCACTCAGAACACGTGGGCTTTGCAGTCTCAGTCCCACCATGGCCACGAGGCCTGGACAAGGGGATGCCCACCAAGTCTGCTTCCTCACCCGAAGGAAGTGGACAGGCCCATCGGGGGTGAGGAAGGCCCTGTCGCAGAGAGGCAGAAGTGCGGAGCCTGAGCGCCTTCCCGATAACAGCCCCGCCTCCTTTCCCAGGAGCAGCGCATCGCTTCCAACCCCTGGCCCTGCAGTGCAGCGCCCCACGCTCGCCATGGAGAGCTCGCCCCCCGATACCCAGCCCCCGGGCTCACCGCATTCTTCCCCATGTACTCGGAGGTGACGGCCTCCACCTGCGCCACGGTGTAGGAGGGCACGTCCAGGCCGCAGGGCTGGCTCTCGCTGGACATCAGCAGCTGGTAGTACTCCTCGTTAGCTGCAGGAGAACCACGTGAGGCTCAGCGGGCGAGGCCGGGGGTGGCGGCACAGCCTGTTAGGGCTCCAATCTGTGTGGTCCCCAAAGCCTCGTGCGCTCGTGGGCGGGCCTTGGACAGTGATTGGATCCTGGGGCTCATAGCTGACTCACGGTCAGGGTGCAGCCGCTGGGAAGCAGCGTCACTGGGGGCGTGGCCCGGAAGGGTGCATCTGGCCCCTGGCCCCTACCTCACTCAGTTTCCTGTCTGCCAGGCCCCGCTGCCATGCCGCCCTGCCAGCCCTATGGATTGAAATGGGAGCCAGAATAAACCCGTCCTCCTCTAAGCTGTGCCTCAGCAGCGAGGAGAGAGACTAAGATGCTGTCCCTGACTCCTGGAAATGGGGCTCCATTTTTCTCAACCGAACGAGGCAGATGTGGGTGGTGTCTTCCAGCACACAGTTGGCACCCAGAACAGGCTGCAGGTACACTAATGAGCAGACGTCCGGGTCCCTTCCCTGAAACTTCCGGCCTTGGTAAATGCTCTACTGAGGTAACATGGGCATAGCATTCTTTCTCCAGAAGGACCTGAAGCCACAGTGTAACACTAATTCAGTGTCCATGTGGTGGTGGGGGGGGAGCAGGCTCCTCACCCGAACCCTAGGTGACCCCATCAGACACCTCCAGGCAGAACCCACTGCCTCAACAGTGAGCAGGCCCAGACCCAACATCTGAAGGAAAGTGCTGGAAACAGGCTCTGAGCTCCTGTGCTCTGGGGCAGGGCTCTGGGGTGACCAGGCGGCCCCTACTCTGACAGGAGCACAGGAGCTGGCTCTCGTCCCACAGCCCCCAGGCCCTTAGAAGGGAGGAACCAGGGCTGTGGGCTCGAGTTCCCGGGATCGCTGAGTGGTAGAGGGAGCGGAGCTTCCTGTGGTGTGGCAGCGAGGCCTCTGGACCCTCGGCTGGGTCTCATTGGAGTGCGACCTCTCCACGTGGGTACAAGTGCCAGTCTGGGAAAGCTCACGCAGCATCCGGATTTGGCAGAAAGCCTAAGTTTCCACGGTGCTGCAGACACCAAGAATTTACACCCTGACCAACCAAGTTACTTGTGACTGGAGCTGCCAGCTGGTCAGGCAGACTCCCTCCAGCTGTCCTCGGGCACATGGCCCCAGAGCTGGGCGCCCCACAGCAGGGTCGGGCCCCCTGGACACCAGGTTCCCATGCCGCACCCCAGGCCTGACCAGCTCTGACCAGCAGCCAGGCCTATTTCCAAAAATGAATCTCACAAAATGGACAGTGCGGGGGACGCGCCTCCAGGGACTTTGGGCAGAAGAGGACACCCCAGGTGGTGAGCACAGCCAGCACAAGACAAAGCGATACTGGCTCCCAGACGCAGAGACTCCAGCGACCTGCTGGCTGGCCAGGAAAAGCTGAGGGCTCCCCACTACCCCAATTAGCATGAGGAGCCCTGCCTCCCTGGGGTCAGGCCTCACCTTGCAGGAGGTGCCACCCTCCACTCTTCCTGTTGTGATGAGCAGGGCCCGTCAGCCCTCAGCGCACTGTGAGGGCTAAGGACATACCTGCGAGCCTAAGGACACCCAGTGCCGGGGAGCGGGGACGCACTGCTGGAACAGGAGAGGAAGCCAAACACTCTCCAGCTCACAACCCTGTCGCCAGCAATGGCCGACGTCTCCTCGGGCCATCTGAGTGGCACCGAGAGCTGAGCGCTTCTAGGAGGACCAAGCCAGGGCTCGGCCTGAACCCGGCACAGGCTGCTGGGTCCCTGGCTCAGGGCCCACTGAGCAGTGCCAGCTGCTTCTGTGGCCCAGAGCTCACCGTGTGCACTGGAGACAGCAGTGCCGAGCCCTGGCGGTGGGAGGCCAAGCGCAGGAGGAGGACTGGGTCCCCCTGAGGTCTGGGGGCCAACGGGTTTACTGAACAGTGGGGACTTGCAGTGTCTGTTCACAGACTCCTGCGCTGCATTCTGCAGCCTCTCATGAGCCTGCTTCTCACTCCACACTGGCCTTTCCTATTCTGCCTCCTGATACAAAGTCCAGATACTCACACATGGGAGCAGGACCTGCACTCCAGAAGCTGCACCACTACACATCTGATGGCTGACATTGCTCTCCCTGCCTCCTCCTTTCCTGGCTGAAATAGCCACAGGGCAGAAATTCACACAATTGTAGGCAAACAAGAAATGAACCACTAGAGTTTATGAATCCAAGAGGCTGAGATCTGGCAATACCCTGCTTCTTGCTTCCTTCACCTCACGCAGTAAAGGTGGGCAGCTTAATGTCAATGCTTCCATTCTACTCTGCCCGCTGCACCTGACGGGCCGTGAGTGACGGTCTCCCAGGACTTGGGCCCCACACTGACTGTCCTGCCAGAGCCCAGAAGATGCCATGCGCATTGAGGACCTGACAGCCCAGAGCAGAACAGGCACGTGGAGTAAACACACGGGTGATCAATAGATGCAGCGAAGGTCTCAGTTTAAAAAAGAATTCTCAATACAGTGAAGGACCACACTGCCAGGAGGAGCGAGGTGAGTGTGCTCAAAGTGCGGCAGTGTCCACAGAGGGGATTCGCCACAACGTGCTTCTTACTGTAGCACGTTTTTAAACACTCACTGTACGTTGTGACCACTCCTCCTTAATCCACTGTTTGTGGCAATTCCTGTCAAATAAAAACATGACCCTGCGTCCTCGTGCACCTTATTCAGCAGATCTAGCACCGTGCAACTTCTGGCTCTTTCCAAAGTCAAAATGACCACGGAAAGGAAATGTTTTGAATGGATTTAGACATCAAGGCAGCCACAATAGTGCAACTAAAAACACTCACAAAAGAGGGCTCCAGAGCTGCTTCAGAAAGTGCCAAGAGCAATGGGATCAGTGTGTTTGAAGTGAGGGGAGGATTCTGAGGGGGATGAAAGGCAATTGTCTTTTACTGTGAAAAGTTTTTAAATATTTAAAAATTTACTGTAAATTTTCTCACACCTCATAGATTCTTTTAGCCTCTGGCTTTCTACCTGTCGTTTTTCCCCTAAAAGTCCAGTGCAAATGGAAAACCTCAAGTGAACTGAGGTTTCCAGGCAACTGCAGCTTCATTAGGCTTTTGCCACGTCCAGCAACGAGCTTCAGAGAGCAGACATGGCCTGTGCTCTGGTGCTGGGTTGGGACTTACTCCCACGGGTGTGAAGGGCGGTGTGAGGAGTGCGTACCTTTCACCTGCTTCACGCTGTGCAGGGCGTACTTCAGGGTGGCCAGCGTGCTGGCCTTGCCCTTGGGCTTCTTGTCCGCAGGGAGGTGGACCTTCAGCTCCCTCAGAGTTTTTATCAGCTCTTTGTGGGTGTCTGCTTTAGCAGATTGCTCGCTGCTGCCAAAGTCAAGACAGAGGCAATCAGAAGTGAACTTCCTGGGTGTGATTTCTGGAGAAACTTGGTCGGGGTGGCTTTTGAGGGGCTCCTCAAAGTGTTCCGTGGCATCCCTGCCTCACCCGCTGGGGCACAGCGGCACCCTTGCAGTTACGGTAGCCGGACTGTCTGGGACATTGCCAGGAGACAGCTCCTCGGAAAGAAGCCCTGTGCTGGCCAAGTGCTCGGTGGAAGTCCCTGCACGGCCACTCTCCCCTGGTCAGGGCTGGCTCTCGCCCAGGCAGGGTTGCCTGTCACTGAGCTGTGCCCTCCTTCCCTGTCCCTGTGAGAAAAGGACTGCACGGTGGGGACGGGCCACACAGTGAACCAGGAGTGCAGAGGAGAGGAAAGGGGACTTCTGAGAAGGACACAGAGAGGGGAGGACAGCAGGACAGCGGGTGCATGCTGATGGAGGCCGGTCCGCTGTCAGGGTGTAGGGACAGTGATGGAAACCGTGTCCCCGAGGGCTTGGTGGCAATGCGCCTGTGCCCAGGGTTGAGTGAATTTTGTTCCAGAGGTGATAGGACAAGGATTGTTTGTTACAAATACCCAAAAAGGGAAGGATGCTCCTGAGGAGCACACCCAGGACTCAGTAGAGCAGGGAGGAGCTCCGGGGGCTCTGAGAATCCATGGGGACAGTGGGCATCCGGATGGCTGTGCAGACCGCGGGCCTGAGTGGGCCTTGGACAAGGTCGCACCGGTGCCCAGACTGGGCCTCCCTACTGCCCTTGCCCTGTCAAGGCGTGGGGCGGGAGCCCAGCGGGTCTCACCTGCAGCCGCTCGTAGAGAGGTTGGGCTCAGGCTCAGTCATCATCAGGCTAAAGGCACTGGGAGAGGGAATAAGAGGAGAAACAGAACTCAGACAACTGTGGCTCCATCTACCGCCCACACCCCGCCAGCGAAACAGCCCAGGTCACCTGCACCGTGGCAAGAGGACTTTGGGGAACTATGAGGCAGGCTGCGACTGCAGTGCAGCGGTAAAGTGCTTGCCTTTCATGCATGAGGCCTAGGGTGTGATCCCAGCACTGGAGGAAATACTAAGATAAACGTAAAGCGGCCGGCCGTCAGGAGAGCTGGGTGCCGGGACTCAGAAACACGAGGCCAAAGTGGCCAGGCGTGTGCTCTAACTGCCGCCAGTGTGAGCAGCTGTGGCCGGGCAGCGTCCGCTGGCCAACGACACGCAGCACACAGTGGTGCCCTGAAGAGCAAGGAAGGGTCCTTGCAAGCGTTAGTTCCTCTGCGTAATAAGACTTTCAGAAATCTTGGGAAACTCGGCGACCCCGATTTAAAGGTGCAGAGGCGATTGTGACAAGTGACCCAAGGTGCCACAGCGCCGCTGCTGCCCCACCTCTGGGGGTCGGGTGGCTCCACCAGCATCCCCAGCTCCTTCCCGTGGTCGTCGCAGTCACTGCCCTGCGAGTCCTGCCCCGTGGAGCAGCTCTCGGGGGCTTCATTTCCACTTGAGCCGCTGCCCATGTCCACGTCCTCCTGCAGAGAGGCCAGGCCTGGCCCGGGCTCCATGGGCTCCCTGGTGGGGTTGCTGCGGCTGGGGGGAAACTCCGCGTATCCGCTCGTGCTGGAGAAGCTGCAGGAGGAGAGACGTCATCAAGCAGTGGAAAGAGCACCAGGATGACCGCTGGGCGCATTTTACTGATGAAAGCAGTGCCACCAAGCCCTCGTCCCCATCTCTCGAAGGCAGCTCTTGGCCCCGGCACAGAGCTGCTGATAGGTGAGCACTGCCGACAGTCACCACCCAGCTCTCGTGAGCTGTGTGCAGAATGCAGTCTCACTGGACAGGAGGCAAGGCCTGGGAACCTGCATTTTACAATCTGCCTTTGCATGAACCATCAAGTCCAGCAACCTTGGCTGCCACAGCACCAAAGTTACAGGAGATACCGGGGGTGGGGGACAAGGCAGCGGGGAAGAGGGCTCCACCGCAGCGGGCTCCGGCCCAGGACCCAGGCACGTGCTGGTGGGGACAGAGCCTTCAGTTTCCTGATGGTCAGGAGCCAGTGTGCACTCGTGTGCATGGGGACCAGTCAGAGCTGCGCCACACAGAGCTGACCCGCGGTGCCTTGCAGGGGGCAGGGAGACGGACAGCACCAAGGCTGCCTCATCCCGGAGACCACCGGGGTGAGCAGGGACGGGGAGGTCGGTCTGATGAGCAGGCAGCAGCCACAAGTCTGGGGGTGTCGCTGGGCGGAGGAGGGAGGCCCCAGGGTAGTGTTGCCCACAGGAAGCTG
This sequence comes from Heterocephalus glaber, assembly GCF_000247695.1. Next base: position 3,391,077 of record NW_004624847.1, read on the forward strand.
GCAGGAAGCAGACACCCGCTCAGGCCAGGCACTGAGAAGCCCTGAGGAAGGCACTGCCAGCAGGACGGCTCAGGCACAGGAAGCAACCAGAGCTGTGACGTGCTGGGGGCTGAGGAGAAGCTGTTAGCGCGCTGGCCCAGAGACATCACCTGCAGCCTGACCCTCCAATCTGCCCAGCCCCAGGGGAAGCCCGGGCAGAACAAACTTGCTGACTCTGGCTTGGCAGCCAGGTAGCAGCAGTGCCCTCACCAACAGGGGTCCCCAGGAGGCTTGATGTCCCCCACAGCTTCCTGTGTTCAGGGGAACAGACCAGAGGCCAGTGGAGAACTGGCCCACAGCGTCCAGCCATCCTAGGACCACTGAACCTACTGTGTGCAGGTAACAATGCTGTGGATGAGCAGAAGGGATGAGGACTCGCCCAGGGCCACACACAGCAGGTGTCTTAGTTACTTTTCCTGTTGCTGAGACAAAATACTCAACACCCAAAGTTAAGGGAGGAAAGGTTTATTAGACTCATGGTTTGCAGAGGTTTGTGTCCATAGTTGGCAGGCTCCAATGCAGGGTGGCATGGCAGAGGGGAAGTAGTTCATGGTGGGCAGAAGGCAGCAAAGCAAGCAAAGCAGTTTCTTCCTGCCCCTTTTATATTCTAGGCTACTGGGATTAGGGCAGTGCCAAACCAGTCAGTGGACTGATTTAACAATCACACACCCTTAATCCCAGCATCACACACTCTAGATCCAGCCACCTCTTCAAAAGCCCCACCTGTGACCACGTAAAGCTTTGGGTGGACATCTAGACATAAGCCATAACACTGCAGGTGACAGCGTGGACTCCAGACTGCCCTGACTCTGAAGAGGGTCCCCCTCTAGGTGCCCAGGGGCACACGGAGGGGCTTCCTGCTGCTGCCTGAGCTCAGAGGCCTCTGGGCTGCCTTTTGCAGCAGTGCAGCATGGCATTGCCTTCCGTGCGGCACTGCTCAGCCCTTCCCAGGGAGGAATGGGGAGAACGGGCTTGTGGATTCCTGCCCACCCTCCCTCAGTGCCCACTCAAATGACCAAGGATTTCAAAGCTGCCGGGGAAGGGGCGGGCTTTAAGTGACCCAGGAAATCCCAGAGAGTCCTGGTCGTCTGTCACAAAGTGAAGGCGCTGCCAGCCAGCTATAGCAGGGCCAGGAGGAGGGCCAGGGCCAGGTCGGAGCCCAGAAAGCCCTCAGTGCTGCAGCTACCCTGCCAGCCCTGCCACTGTGGGGCAGATGGGGAGCGTGACCACCGGGAAGACACCATCGCAGAAGCTGCGGGCAGGATGGACGCTTGGGAGAGAAGGCTGGGAAGGCAAGTTCTCCAGACATGCTTCCCAAAGCAGCCTGAGAGTTCTCCAGGCCACACCGAGGAAGGGGCCAGAGCACCCACAATACTGTGGTGCCCACACAGCCACCTGACAACGACCCAGGACCCCGCACAGCAGGGCCCCACACAATCGTTCCCGGGTGGCTCCCGAGGGAACACGAGCGCAAGGCAGCACCTGCTCCCCTCAAGAACAGAAACACAATGAGAGAGGCATCGATGGACGACACACCCCACAGGCTGGGACGGAAGTGCCATGTGGAACTGGACAGCGCAGGATGAAGGGCAAGGGTGAGGAGTCAAGGACAGAAGCAGTGACCCGGTTACGGATGAGGAAGGGAGAGGGTGTGGACAGCTCGGCTGGCCTGCAGGGTCGGCTCTGAGGACGCACAGAAGCTGGGAGGAGGAGGAGGACACACGCACAGGAGCCGTTGGGCAGGGAGGCACACTTCTGGGAGGGGCCGATCCCTGGCGACACCACGGCTTCCACCCACTCGGGGAGGTCAGACGGCTGCCTGTGCAGGAGCCACCAGGCCAGACGCCTCTCCTGTGCCTTCCGTCTCCAGAGGCGTGCGTCCGCACGGCCCTGGAGGATGGGCTGTTTGAGGGGAGCCCGACCAAGGGCACTGGCTTGTGGGGTGAGGACAGCAGGCGTTCATCTGCATCCCGACTCTCGGCAACGCTAGAAGGCCAGTGCCGCTGGGATGAAAGCTAGAGGCAAAGCAACCCAGTCTCGTCCTCTGCCTCTTCAGCATTTTGGGGGAGTTCTCACGGTTCTGGCAGAAGGGGAGGGGCTGCGCCTTGGGAAGAGGGAGGCTAAGCAGACTCCAGAAGGCCCCTCCCGCGGAGGTGCCAGCGAGGAATGATGTGGAAAGAGGTCGGACAGTGCCAGGAAACGCCAGGAAGCAGTTTTCCGGCTGCCAAGTCGTCGCCGGTCAGCAGGAGAGCAGAGATCAGAGCCCGAGGGGGCTCCTGGGGTGACTCTCCACTCCCGGAAAGGCGATGTGTGGGTGCAGTGTGTGTGATGACACCAGGAGCCCACCCAGGGCCATCCACACAGCCGCCCCGACCAGGCGCGGCCTCGGCTCCAGCACGGGCTCCTGGCTCACCAGGCTGCTGTGGTCAACACCGCAGGAAGAGGGTCCTGGTGCCACTGGGTGAGCATGGGCTCTCGTCTTCGCGAGGCGCTTGGCCCTGCAAACCCAGGTCCCACTCCCGGCGCCTCTGGCTCTGCCCACCCTCGGCCCAGCCCGACCGTGGCCTCGAGGACTTAGCACTTGTGGCTCCCACGCGCCCACAGCAGAGACTCCCCGCTCATCACATCGCCTCCCCTCTTGGCTCCTTCTCAGCCTGCTCTGCTGATCCTCCCGGCATCCATCAGTCCCTCCCCGCCAACCCCCAGAGCATGGCACCCACAAGGAGAGCAGGAAGCCCAGGACATCTGCAGAGGACTACTGCATGCCTATCAAAAAGAGAACAGCCAGAGGAAGATGGGGAGACAGGATGTAAGGAACAACTCAACAAGAGGCGGCACTCGTGCAGAGCACGTGCGGGGACCTGGCCAGGAGGGAACATTAAACAGCAGGACAAAAGCACACAGGTTCTATGAGAAGTGAATGGTTAAAACATGGGGCCAAAGCACGCAAAAAACAAAACTGGGCAGAAAGCACATAGGCTGCCGGGTGTGGCGGCGCATGCCTGTAATCCCAGCACTCAGGAGGCTGAGGCAGGAGGATCGCCAACAGTTGGAGACCAGCCTGGCCACATTGTGAGTGACTTCAAGGCCAACCTGGACTACATGGCAAGACCCCATCTCAAAAAACTAAAAACAAAACAAACAAAAGCACATAGGATCCACAAGGAGTGACTGCTTGACCTACAGGGCAAAAGCACAGGCCGTGTGAGAATCCAGCGCAGGTTCTGGCCATGTCCTTCCCTTCCCTCAAGAAGAACCACCCCGCCTGGAGACAGCTCTAGGCCCAAACTACTTCTCTCCTGCTTTTTTCTTTACACCACTACTCTAAATAACAACCGGGGCGCTCCTGGCTTGGGGGCCTTTCTTCTCCCATCGTCTCCCTGATGGCTGCGCGCTCTCTGTGGAGAAGCAGCCACTTTGGGCCTCTCGGTAGAGGAACTAAGTCTCGTCTCCGGGCAATCTGTTCACCCTCCATGCTGCCTGCAGTCACATACTGCTTCCTGCTGCCCGCCAGTCTGACTGCGTGGCATCGAGGGGTCCACACGGCAGACCACAGTGTGAGTTTCCTTGCCCACACCCAGTTCACCTTCCAGGGCACTAGGATACCGAACAGGGAGCCCGAATCCCTAGGCCAGGACTGGGTGCCTTGGAGAAAGCGCCAGGCAGTGGCAGGCCGGGGGTGCAGTTTCAGGGGACAGCCCTGCGTGCAGGTGGCCCTGACACAGAGCCCTCGGTGCTGAGCCCAGGCCTCAGCTGCCAGCTCCAGCCGAGGCCCTGGAGGCTCAGGGTCATCCTGCCACACCCCAGGCGGCCTCACCACCCTGCTGCTGCCAACACTGGGCTAGCCTGGGGGTCAGGAGTGAATGTGGACTTCAGGGGATGGGGGCAGAAGGAGCTGGCTGAAGATTCCCTCCAGCCCTCCGGGGATGCGGTTCTGTTCTCTCCTTGCCTCCTCTTTGGACGCCTTGCTGATGAGGTGTCTGTGACAAGGGACAGCATCCAGGAGCGTGTCCTCTCCTGTACCCCAAGCTGTCCTTCCTCACTTCCCTGTCCTTCCCCCTGGCCACCCTGCGGCTGCCCCTTCAGGAAAGCACTGACACTTCCGGTTTGCACCACATTCAAGACCCCAACACCACCGGCCAGAGAGGGCAGGGGTGACGTTCTGGGCAGGGGGGAGCAAGGGCAAAGGTCCTGGGGCAGGCGAGTGGCTGGCCTGTTTGAGAAGACGGAGGAGGCCAGAGCAGAGCAGAGGGGGACAGGATGGCAGGCATCAGAGCCAGACTGCTGCTTCCTCCAGGTCCTCCAGGTGAGATGTGGGACATGGTGTATGCCAGGGGCTGACCACACTGAATGGGACTGCAGGGTGATGAGGAGCAAGGGTCCTCTGGGGCCTGGCACTCCTGAGGCCGTCCGGGGTGCTGAGGGCCGCTGAGCCCCAACACCCTGGACGCCACGGTCCCGTCCCCACGCCCCTACCCCAGACGAGCAGCCTGGCTTTTGTGCTGTGGCTCAGTTACCATGGCGACGGGAGGCCTCAGCAGAGTGGTCAAGTGGACAGGCCCCGGAGGGCCGGGGTTTCAGTGGGGCTGCGCCACTTCTGGCTGTGTGACCCTGCCTTGCTTCCTCATCTCTGAGGAAGAACTAACAAGAGTTCCTGTCTCGTTTCAGTGGCTGGGAGGATTAAATGACACAAATTGTGTGGAGCATCTGGAAGGTAGCAAATGCCCACCAAGTAGCTTTTGTTATCACCGCTAATCACTACAGGAAAACAGAGGGGGACAGAAGTAACACAGAAGAGAAACTTCAGTGTTGCAAGGCCAGCCCTGGCTCGTATTCAAAGAGCTCAGCCACCCCTGCCGCACTGCGTGGAACTCCGGGGATTCCCGGTTCCCACCCCAAGCGTCCTGCCTGAATGGGATCCACCAGAGCAGATTGTCTCGGGTGGAAGAGAAATCTTTTGTAAAGACGATGGGGCGAGCACGGGAGAAATGTGCAGCGCCAGCCGCGCCAGCTCATGGGAAAGCCCGAGGACCCAGAGGCACACCCTTGGCAGCAACGCTCTCTGGGCGACCTGGGTTTGCCAAGCTGGTGCACCCAGTGCTGGGCAAAGCAGGCTTGGCCTCTGCACTCACGCGGGACGGGGTTCCCCGGAGCCTGATTCGGGGGGGCTGGAGCACCCTGGCTCCACTTGCGGCCCCAGCGCTGGCCCCGCCCCTGGAGAAGGGTCATACTGAGGAACAGGGCTCGGCTCGGCACGGGCGTGGTCACTCGGCCAGACAGGCGGGGAAAGTGCCAGGAACAACGTCAGGATCTGGGGCCGGGAGCAGGGCCAAGAGCCAGAGCTGCTGAGGCTGGCTGCTCCGTCCTGGGGGTGAGCGGTGCGGCCCCTCCTCTTCTGCAGCCATTCATGGTTTCCCTAAGGAACGGCACAGAGAGGATGAAGCAGCCGGGCCTCTGCAGCACACTGGGCTCCGGAGGGCTGCTCACGCCCCTCAGCCTGCTGAGGGGAGACACATGCACCCCATGGCAATCAGACCTCGAAGTTCATGGGGATCCTGTCTGGAGAGGAAGTGCAGGCGCGTGCCCTGGAGGTCACAGCCAAATGGTGGCTGGGCTCCTGCCGGGCCCCTCACTGGCGGGCTTCCCCCTGCTGGCTCACTCAGCCCATTCCCAACCTTACATAACAGCACCAGACAGCCTGTTCCCCGTGTCTGAGCCTGCAGGATCTTACAACCCCAAATAATAGAACATGTTTTTTACTTCCTCCTCCAAGCCAACTCCCTGGGGCCAGCCTGCCTTAATCCAGAGAAAATGTTTGTTCTGGTAAATAAATAGCCACGCTCTCCATGGTGACGGTTGGGTAACGGAGGAAAATGTGACCAGTGCTGTCCTAATATGGAAGGGAAGGAGTCACACAGGGCATTGTCTCAGCCTCGCCAGGCCCCCTACGTGCTTTTCAATCCTTACTCAGGGAGGGAGACCCAGGTTTAAAGCAATGATGCAAAGTGGCTGCTCCCAGGCCATGTCAGATGGACTGCTCTGCAGGAAGCAGGATCCTCCCATCCCTGAGCCGTTCTTACTTTTCCTGGTTACCAGTGTTACAGTGAACGGATCCTGACTCTTTACATCACCCTTCAGAGCCAAGAAGGAGGCGCACCACCCGTTCCACCTGGCTTGCCCACCGAGGGTAACCCCGTGGCCTTGGCCTGTCACTGCTGCGCACTGACTGCTTCTGGTTTGCTCTGGATTTGAGAATACAGCGAGCAGCCTGCAGTGTGAGTGCACAGTGGGCACAGGCGGAAACGAGGCCCAAGTGGCCAGAGGGAAGGGCCGGTTCAGGGGGCAGCCAGCAGGCAGCCCGCCCCGGTCCTCCCTTGGGTCTCAAGGTGGGCAGCTTCCCACAGGGCAGGGCGTATGGCATGTCAGCTGCGGGCTCAGGGGTTTCCAGATTCCCTTAGAATGGAGCACTCCACAGGTACAGCTATGGCTCTCTCCAGCTCCACACCAAGAGGTCCTGCCTGCCACTCAGTGGCCTTCCGAGCTGGAGCCTCGGGGTCTGCATGGAGAGCAGCAGTAAGGGTGAAAGGAACCCTTCCTACTTCCTTCTAAAACAAGCTTCAGCAGGTGAACTATGTTTTTTTTTTTTGGTACCGGGGATCGAACTCGGGTCCTTGTGCTTGCACAGCAGGCGGCGAAACCACTGAGCTAAATCCCGGCCCGAACTATGTGAGCCCAAGGTAGGTCAGTGTCAGAAACCTCTTGTCTCCTGCGTCAGTGCCTGGGAAAGTCATTTGTGAGTGACAGGAGCCCAGAACTCCGGAGCTGAAGGGAGCTCGGAGGCTGCCCAATGTGAGCCCTTCCTTCAGATGAAGAAACCGAGGTCCAGTGTAGAGCTGTCGCCTAGTGGCAGCCAGCTCACCACCACAGACTGACCCTCCTCCCACCCCGGGCTCCAGCCTCCACAAAAGCCAGGGCTGCGCTAGCTCTGTACCAGTGAATCATGCCATGCTGACAGTGACACACGAGTGGAAACACAGCGCCGTCACTGTGCTGCGCAGCACACAGCTGCCGCTTGCGAAGGAGAGAAGTCTCTTGCCTCAAGGTACACGACTTAGGAAAGAGGATTAACCTTTATGCAGAAACTCAGTTTCCAGCAGAGCCTCAGGTATAGTCCTTCTCAGCCAAACCAGCCGAGAGGAACCCCAGGGGAGCAGTGGCGTCTTCCCTTCGAGGCCAAGGAGGCCAGTGGTTCTGCTGTGTCAGGCACAGGAGGTAAAAGACATCACAGAGGGGGTTCTGCCTCGTGCTGGGGTTCCCAACATCGGGGGAGGGCACGATGTCCTAGGGGCCACGCTGACCCTGAAGGGCCTGGGCCTGCTAAGATGCACGCCTGGGTTTGGGTGCCTGTCAAGCCCAGGGGTTGCCTGGGATGGTTTCCAGGGAGCCTCCTGGCTCTGTTGTTCCCTGCTGATGAATCAGCTTCCAAACTGGCTCCTTCTGTGTAGGTTTCAGAAACCCTGGCAACCAGGTTGTCATCCTGGCCCTGCGGAGGGGGCAGGCCACCGCCCACACTCCGGTCCACGTCTGTACTTGGCAGCCAAGCAATGCCACAAACAGTTGATGTGACTGCCCCCCCAAGTGGGCCCCCAACCTGTCCTGGGAGAGGGAGTAAGTTCAAGGTGGTTCAGGGAGGGCAGAGGGGGTGAGCACCGTGGGGTCCCCTGCCCCATGTGTTCCCCTGCCTGGCTTGGGGCAATGACTTTCTTGTTTCTCGGCTCACCCCCTCCAAGAGACCCAGGGAAAGCTCCATCCTTAACCCACCCTTGGCCCTTCATCAGCCCAGACTGGGCTCTCAGGCCTCCGAGCAGGAAGCCAGCCCCCCAGGGCCCCCACGACGCAGGGACAGTTGCACTGACCCTCAGTTCCCTTGGCCTCCCCCGTGCCTGAGGGGGTGGCTTGGAAAAGAAAATCATTCGAACAAAGATAGTCCGGGTGGCAGTCAGCAGCGCTGCGATCTTGGACAAGCTGTCGAGCCGCGCTGGACCTCAGTTTCTCGACCTGCAGTACAGAGCCACTAGACCGACCTTGCTGAGTTGCAGCGCGCCGAGGACACCCCTGGCGTCCTGCACACTCCTGCGGGCCAAGGCCGGGATCGCGCCCCGGAGGGTGACTAGAGGCCCAGCAAGCGCTAGGCTGGCGCCAGACCCCCGCCCGCCTGGCCAGCGGTTACGTAACCGGCCCGGTAGTCTGTGCACTGCCCTGCGCACCCTCCGCGCACTCACCGCCGCCGCGTCTGGCCAGCGCGTCTGTCGGCCCCTCAGTCGGCCCGTCGGTCCGTCTGTCCGGCCCGATCGCCGCCGCCACCCACAGCAGCTGGTTCCCTTGAGCCGCTGCCTGCGCCGCGCCGGTCGCCGCTGTCACATAGTGTAAAACGTGACCGCCTGCCCCAAGTCCGCCTCCCGAGTCAACCATTGGCCGAGGAGCCGCCTCATCTGCATACCAGGGGGGCCGGGTCTGGCAGCGCCGCGTGCCCATTGGTAGCGGCGTCCGTCGCTCTCTTTACATAAGACGCACATGGAACTCCATGTTCATCGCCTCTGTTCCTCAATGAAGCCGCCGCACGCTGGCACCCCTCCTCGTCTTCCCGAGTGGTCCCTTCCACTTCCGGCCTCGCGCCTTCCATTCAACTTGCCGGGCTGCAGCCCCCTCGCGGAGCGCCGAGTGGCGCGTACCACTTCAGGGAGGGGGAGCTGGGCTCCTGCCCCGGAGCACCTGACACCTTGGGTGACCGGCCTGAGGCGCGCCCCCAAGGCCCGGGAAACCCGAGGCGAATGCGCTTCCTTCGCTCAGTCCATTTCATTCATTAACTCGCTCTCTCATTCATTCATCCATCGCCAGGCTCTAGAGCTGCGGGGACAATCGGGGCGACGGGATCTGCAGGAGCTCCGGATGCCCGTGGTTGACACGTCCCAGATTAGCCAGGACAGCTGGCTTTCAAGTAGTCTTTCTTACTTTTGAAACCATGTGTTGCAATTTTTGGTTTAAGAAATAGGGTCATTGTTACTGTGAGGAGGTACAAAAGAAAGAATGATGTCCTTGCCCCCAAGCACATCGTCAAGAAGAGAAGATAGCCTTCTTCTTAAACGCGAGCTTAATAGAGCACTAAATTGGGTCGTGTGGATTTCAGTTTAACCAGAGCCGACCTCAAGGGGTCGGGAGCAATGGCATAGGTGTTTGGGGAAGAAGAGCCTTCCCAAGGTGCCAGGCACGGAGACACACCCACCAGGGTTGCAGGCTCCTGGAGATAGCCCTGGTCCCTGGAGCTGCTTGGCTGAGGCTGCATGTCCCTTCAGTGAGCATCCTTTGTGGGCCTGTGAAGCCCCTAGCCTCCTGCCCAAAGCATCTTGGAGAGCACAGGCCTTCCCCTGGGGCCACCCCTAGGCCTGGGACTCACTTGGAGGTCCCAGGAAACAGTTGGTGGGCTCTGAAAATGCAGGGTCTGATGGGGGAGGCAAGACTGGCCTGGCTTGGAAGGGCTAAAGGAGCAGGAGGCATTGTCCTAGAAGCTGGGCCTGTAGCATCGCCCTCCACTTCCTGAGCTTCCTGGGCTTTCCCAGGAACCAAGATGGCAGGGAAGATAAAGTCATCAGCCTGCAGCTTGAGGGCAAACTGAGCTTCTAACCCCATATCACCCAGCTTCTCAGGGGCGGAAGAGGCAAATAGCAAGCCCATGTGGGCATCCTGATGTGGGTTCCTACCATGGTCAGGGTGGCCCCTCCTTCTGCCCCTCTGACACTGAGTCCCCACCAGCTCCCTAACACACACATTCACACACAATGGTAACGCCAAGCAAATCCAGGCCCATCTGCACCCTGCACATACCCTAAAGCCCTTTGGTTTCTTCATTACACTGACGTCAATGGAGGCGCTATTGTTCTGGAGTCCAGAGTAAACAGACAGCTCATCCCCATCCCACAGATGCTCCTTCAAGCTGTTTTGGTCTTGCTCCATATCCAGCCTGCAACCTAATGCCACATTTCCTCCCCAAATTTAGCCTTTTCTATTTCCACCAGTAAATCTGGTGGAACCATAGAACAATCAATTCTTTTAGCAATTCTCAAATGCTATAGGCATCTAGAACTCTTTGGGATCTACTCTGCTTTGGGTATCTCATAGTTAGGCTCTTCTTTCTTGTTATTGGCAACTTTTCATTCACTCCACAAATATTTGTTGACACCTGGCACTTGCCACTGTGTGTGTTATATGAATCACCTTTCTGTTGCTGGGACAAACTACCTAACATATACAATTTAAAGGAGAAAAGATTTATTTTGGCTCACGGTTTAGAGGTTTCATTGGAAGAAGAAAGCTGCTTTCCGCATGGCAGTTAGGAAGCAGGAAATGTTGGGATAAAGGCAGAGGCGGGACCCCAGAACAAAAATGTACCCTTCCACGGCGTGTCCCCAGTGGCCCACTTCTTCCAGCTAGGCCCAGCCTCCTCACAGCACATCCACGTGCGGACTCATCAGTGAGTTAATCCACTGGTCAGGTCAAGGGCGCGTGATCTAATCATCTTGCCAAAGCCCCACTGCTGCACACATAAGCTTTGGGGGGACTTATTTTGGTGACACTGGAGTTTGAATCCAGGGCCTTTGCACTGAGCTACATCCTCAGCCCTTTTTTATTTTGTATTTTGAGATAGGGTCTTGCTAAGTTGATAAATTGCCCAGGCTGGGCTCGAATTTCTGATCCTCCTGCCTCGGCCTCCCAGAGTGTTGGGATGACAGGTGTGCACCAGGAGCTTGGCTGTGGCCTGGAAGGAGTTAATCCAAACTGTAACACGTGAAAAAATGCATCTTGTTGGATTCTTGTTTGTAACGAGTTTGTGATTCCCAGAAGGAATGCTGAGTGGGGCAGATTTGGAGACAGTTTTGTCTAAGATGGGGTGTAAGTTCCAAAAGAACAGGCCAGACTCAGGCAGAAGCTTCCATCCATCCTTCCATCGGAGAAGATTGTGGAGTGGAGTGGAAGCCCTAGGAGCAGGCCAAATCCATGAATACCATTCTTGCTGAGTCAAGATGGAGAGATGGCCGGAGTGTGGAAGTCAGGCTGGAGTAGGGGGGACCCTTTCCTAGTCATCCCACGCTTGCTGGCTGTCACTTCCAGCCTAGGGCTGTTGGCCTGCTAAGTTGTCCTTGGGACTGGGTGAGGTAAGTGAGCCAGAAGAAACCTAGCCCTTCCGCTGGGGGTGGGGTGAGGTGTGAGGCAGGGTCTTGGCTGCCTGGGACACTGCTGGTGGAAGGAGATGGCCTCTGGCCCATCCTTCAGCCTTCCTCCCAGCCAAGCCAGTCTTGCTGTCCATGCCTGGGCCCTGCCTGGAGGACCTCCTCGCACCTAGGCCTCCAGGCCCTTGTCTGTGCCCTTCCTGGCTCTCTCACTTGCTCATGCACTAAGCTGGGTGTTTCCTGAGCACCTATCAGGCACCAGGCTCTGTAGATCCATGAGGATCTTCCTCTGCTTGTAGGTTGCATAGTTTGTGGTTTGGCCAGCTCGGACCTGAGCTGGAAACAGAAAGGAAGGGAGTTTTCTCTGTAAAAGGAGGTGGACGTGGCTGGCAAAGCCCCCTCTGGGATGGCGGGGACACTGCCAATCTCTCTGGTCCTAGGAACCCTGGAGATGAAGAGATCTGACCCTCACTCCAGCCTCCTTTGTGCCTGGTGCTTGGCACGGGGCAGCTCCCGGGAGGGAGGCCCTCAGCCAGCTCCCAGAGCATGGGCAGATGTGTCCAGGCCCCTGGCAGGGTGAGACAAGGCCTGCCTATCCCTAGTATCAGGAATCCTTGGCCCAGGGGAGGTGTCTCTTCCTAACAGAAGGTGGACTAAGAACCAATGTAAAGATCATGTAATGAACGTGGTAGCTGCCCACTGAGAAGTGGTGCTTGATTTTTAAATACAGATACAGGAATGCTGTCCTTTGAGGGACATGTGTGGGAACTCTGTGTGTGTGTCTGTGTGTGTGCGTGCATGCATGCACATCTTCCCTCAGGAAGTCACAAGATTGAGCCATCAACGATGGGTGTGCAGCCTCGAACTTTCTTCACCTCATGCTGGAAGAGGCTGTGAAGAGCAAATGGCCGGGCTGCATGCAAAGCTCTTGGGTGGAGCGTTGGCGTCCACAGCCCCTCGGCCTCTTGGGAAAGCTTATCTTCAACATCACAGTCGCTGTAACACACACGTCCAGGACCTCCATGCAGTGTCCAGTGGATGCAATGAGAACAGACTTCCTTACCCTGTCCCATCTGGAGGGACAGCATGTTTGGCATTTCACCTCCATGTATGCTGGATCTTAGCTGTTTTGTTTGTCCATTGTCATATAAGGAAAGCTCCCGTCTATTATGATTTGCTAAGTTATTTTACTTGTTTTTGTTTTGTTGTCATTGTTGTTTCATAATACACAGGTGCAATGGGCTTTTACTTCGTGGTGATGATTGTTACTTTAAAAATATCTCCTTCAGATGGACCTCATCTGTTTTTCACAGATCTTTAAATAATTTAAGTTGCCATATCTTGTCTATTATACCATAGTCTGCACTGACCTGTGCACTTCATCACTGCATATGAAAACAAAAATATAAATGAATAAGAAGAGGTACCAAAGAGTCTACCATCTTAATGATGGGCATCTCCTCTTTGCTGCTATAGAGGTCCCAGGATTACACCTGTATCCGACCAGCATCTCGTATTACCAATTTTGCAAATAAAAGGCATGGTTTTAACAGAAGCAAAAAAACCTATCTGTTGTCATGTCACTTGAGAAGAGATTAGTTCAGACTTCCTGGTCATGAGGCCATTAAAAGAAGAACCAAGGATTTCACCAGGGTGAAAGCTGTGCCCTTGTCAAGGGTGATGACAGCTGTCTGGCCCTTATCTTTCTTTTCTTTTTTTGGTACCGGGGCTCAAACTAGGGACCTTGTGCTTTCGAGGCAGGCGCTGGAACCACTGAGCTAAATCCCCGGCCCTGGCCCTTATCTTTTGAGCTATTGCAGGCTCAAGCCTGCCTCAGGCACTGTGGGTTGATTTGTGTGCCAGGTTTTTTGGTCTCTGGAAGTTTTTGAGCCCCTTCCAGGGGTTTTGGGGTCACCAATACTCGTCTGGGGGGCTCAAGGACAGCAGTTTGCCAACAAGGTCCTTGTGTTCCAGGGGGTGCTCCATCTCCGAGGGATCTTGTGTCTTGGCCACTTTACTCATCACTGGGACACAATACCTGACACCCACAGCTTAAAGGACAAGAAGTTTGTTGTGGCTCATGGTTTGTAGAGGTTTCAGTCCACAGTTGGCTGGCTCCAAGGCAGGACAGCATGGTAAAGGAGCATTGCAGAAGAGAAACAGTTCATGGTGTGGCAGGCAGAAAGCAGCAGCAGCAGCCAGCCTGCCTCTTCTTTTTATCCCATTCAGGCTACCAGCCTTTTGGGTGGTGCCACCCAGAACTATGCTAATTCCAATCAGTGGACTAATTTAGCACCACACACCCTTAATCCCAGTACCACATGCCCTAGATCCAGCCAGCTCCAAAAAGCCCCATCTATGAGCACATGAGGCTTTGGGGAACATCTAGATACAAGCCATAACACTCCCACATCTGGGGTGATCTCTATGGTGGCCTTTGTGTCCAAGGTGATGCCTTAGTGCAGTTTGGATTGGGAATATCGCCCCCATTGCTGTGTTAGAGGCTTGGTGCCCAATGTGGAGCTGCTGAGGTGGTGGAACCTTAGGAGGCCAGGCCTTGCCAGAGGTTTTAGCTCACTAGGAATGTGCCTTTGAAGGGGATTGCGGGTCCTCATCTCTTCCTCTCTTTCACATTGGCCACGAGATGAACAGTTTGGCACACGCATGATCAATATTGCCTTGCCATGGGGTCAAAAACAAATGGGTCAACCAACCATGAATGGAAACCTCCAAATCCAGGAGCATTTTCTCTGTGTAGGTTGATTATCTCAGTTACTGGTCAGAGTAGTGCAAAGCTGACTAAGGTACATCTTGTGTCCAAAATGATTCTTCATGCCTGAGATGACCGTGTCTGAGGTGACCCACTTGTCTGGTCTGATCGCTATGCTTTAGGTGATCCCCTATTCCTGAGGATCCTCTTCTTCAAGCCAGAAGTCTCTCTTCTTGGTCAGGGTGCCATCCTTCTGGTCTTCCATGAACCTCACCTGCACCTGGTCTGGTCCTGAAGCAAAGCTTCTTGCCCTGGTCCTCTCTGCTAGTGCTGTCCGCCAAATTGTCACCTTACCTTGGTTCTACCAGCATTGCTATAGGTGGCACTGGGGGTAGCCCAGCTGGCACCTTCTACCACAACCATGAACATCTTGGAGCAGAATCAAGAAATGGGGTCCTGAATGCCCTGGGGACGAACAGGACCTGCCACCGTCGGGGTCCCTGATCTTGGGTAACACTAAGAAGAAAGCAGGAGGCTGAGGTCGGAGCTTCACTGTGAGGGGGTACGGTCCTCAGACTCTACCTTCCTGGGCTTGAGCTGGGGTCTAATGTGTGCTGACCGAGGTCATGTGTCATGCTCAGCCTGCAAGAGTGTTCTTTTACTTAACCCTCACAGCTGTACCAGGCATGTACCACATCTTATCAGCCCTTACAAAAGCCGTTCTTGACAGCACAGCAGGAATCAAGTGTTATGTGGTGGAGGAGAGGCGGCCTAGCCACCCTGCCCCGCAGAGCTGGGAACAAGCTTGCTCAACAGGGAAGACTACAAGTCACGAGTGAACAAGGTCCGAGCTCCACATCCCTCTCCTTCCCAGGGACATTCTCCCTACTCCGAAGCTCCTTGTGACACAGATGCCTTGGTGTTCTCTGCTTTCTCCTGACTCCCCTCTAAGCCCACAAGCACTGGGGTACAGGTCCCTGTTGCAGAGCACCACCCACCCACCTCCATCCAGCTGTGGGGCCTCATGCCCTCTGCATCCGGGAGAGAGCCTGAGGGTACCGTGTGTTAGGTCTGCAAGTCTGTCCTGCAAGGAGCACTCGCTGCCTCAAGCCACTGTGTGTGTCTTAGAGTTTGAGGTTTGTCTTCTTCTGCTGGCTTCTGTTTGGTATCCAACATAGAAAATACAAGGTGTGATTGCAAAAGATACGTGTGTTTATTGTTTTTACATTTTTATTGGCATGTGTTGGCAGTACATAATGATTACACTCATAGTGGGGAGGTGGTACATGTACAGAACATAGCCTAATCCCTTTGCCTTCCCTTCCCCTCCTCTACCCCCCAACACTGTGCTTAGATTAAAAGATTATTAAAGTAAAAGACACATTGCCATTAATTTCCCTGAAAATGCTCCTAACTTTGAACACACTTATCCCATCATTCTTTCCTCTTTCTGAAGCAGCTCTGGAAGTCTTCCTTTGTGAGTGTCTTTAGTTGGGATGTCCTGGCTGCCTCGATGTCCTGAATCTATTGAAAATGTTTACCTTTCATAGTCATTTTGACTTAGGGGAAGAGGCAGAAGTCACATGGTGCCAGAGCCAGTGAATACGGTGGATGAGGACACAGCACCATGTTTTTACAAATTGCCTTTCCATTGGATGCTACTCGGCCACACCATTCACTATATTTTTGATCACATTTCATAAAGACACTCATGAAAAAGGACTTCCAGAGCTGCCTTGCTGCTCCAGCACCCAGGGACCCTTCCAAAGCCTGGATGGTTGGTTTACAGGATGAGGGATGATGTTGCTGGTGCTGAACGAGGCTGTGGCACTGACGCAGGGTCCCTGCTTTGGAGTCAGCAGTCTAGACTGACCATGGCAGTGGAATCTCCTGCCTACTTCTCGGAGTAGGCATTTGGGAGCATGCAGCATAGCTCTCTGGGGATCCCTGAGACCATGGGTGTGGACTGGGGCACCCTGGTCACTCTGAGGGACTTGTTGGGTTAGCGTGGTTACATGATGAGCCAGAGAGCACCCTGGGAGCAGCTGGACTGTTGCCTGCCCAGTGACTTCCTGTCCCCAGGGCCCAGGAGGTGTTGTCTTTGGCTTTGTCCCTCCAGGCTCAGAGAGGTGCACAGGCTAAGCGTGTGAACTGTGGTACATCTGGTCTACCTCAGGTGGCCCATCAGGAAGCAGTAGTTAAGTGCAGAAATGTCATACTCAGTATTTTCTTCTTTCTTGCAATCCTGGGACTGGACCTCCCAGCAAGGTAAGTTCTGAATCCCAACCTGAGGATGTGTTTCCTCCAGACCCCATGCTAAGACATGGGAGACTGGAACAGGTTCCAGGAAGCAGGTTACTTCGAGCTGCCTGCCTGCATCAGTTCATGCTTCATGACTATAATGAAAGACCCAAGGCAGGCGACTGTATAAAGGAAAGAGGTTTCTTTAGCTCTTAGTGCTGGAGGCCAGAAGTTCAAGATGTTGTGGCCAGTGGTGAGGGTCTCATGGAGGATGGCGTTGTGGCGGAGGCACATGGAGGAGAGGGCAGATCTTCACAGGTCACATGCTGTGGTCCGGCCAAAGTGGCCAACCTAAGCATTCCCTTAGAAACAGCTTGGATCTGCCCAGTGACAAGAAAAGGACCTCCAGTGCTCAGCATCTGAAGGCTGTCTTTCCAAACTCTGCTTAGGGGATGTTAAGGGGGCAGCCGTTAGCAAGTAACCTAGCAGAGTCTCGATTATGAGCTGTGTGCGAAGGTCAGGGAGCTCGGCCTCTGTGTGAGGAGCTGGCTCTGAGTCGGTTCCCACAGGAGGATGATGCTTGGGGATCTATAGTAGCAACTCTGAGACATTGTTTATGTCCGGGACAGGACAGCCAGCTGTAGCCACTTTTCTTGGTGGCCATAAATCTGTTGTCAGCTGAGAGAGGCTGCTCAGGTCTCTGTCTGCCTCACGAAGGCCCTGTGTGGGGCAGGTGAGACGTAAGTCCTCAGGGCTGCTCTGGAAGTGCCGGGTCCCTCAGTGTCACTGTCTCCCCTGCCAGCTGCCTGCCTCCTGCAGCACTTCTGGATGCAGGTACTGTCTGAGTAGGCAGAGCCTGAGGCCTGTGCTGACCTTGCCATTTGGGCCCCAAACCTCTGACCCAAGGCCAGCAGGAGCACCCCAAGTCTCAGAGTGGGGGGATCATTGCCAACCATGCCCGCGAACTGCTCCTAAAACTCCCTGGCATTCATGCTGAATATTTGGTTCTGAAACCCAGATTTGCACATTTATTTTAGTACTGAGGATGGAACCCAGGCCTTCTCATTGAGCTGCATCCCTAGCCCTTTTTATTATTTTTTGCTTTGAAACAGGGTCTTTCCAAGTTGCTGAGGCTGGGCTTGAACTTTCTATCCTCCTGCCTCAACCTCTCAGAGTGCTGGGATTACAGGCTTGTGCCACCATGCCCTGCTATTTATTTGTTTATTTGTTTTTGGTTTTGGTGCCTCCCTACCCTTTCTGCCGCTAGCCCTTCTTTCTTTTTTGCAATTTATTTTATTTTAAATCAATTTACCTTATAGATGGGAGGTATAAACTGACAGTTGTGCTTTCAGGGAACTGTGTTCGTGTGGATGTTCACATAGAAGAAAACCAGAAAGGAGAGCCCACGCTTCTATAGTGGAATGTGGGGGAGGGGACATCAGTTTTCTTCTTTATACTTTTTAGTATCTTTCACATGTCCAGGCTGGGGATGTAGCTCAGTGGTTCCGGCGCCTGCCTCGAAAGCGAAAGGTCCCAAGTTTGATCCCTGGTACCAAAAAGCAAAACAAAAACAAAACAAAACATGTCCTGTAAAAATCATTTACTAATTATTATAAACTTTTGTATGTAAAAGCGATAAATCCTATATGATACATGCACATAGAATAAGCATTTTTATAGTTAGAAAAATCAGTATGCTTTTGACAGTTAAACTATTGAATATAAAATAAAAATTTACTCTGATTTCTCTTCAGGTCGCATAAATATTTCACCTTTTGCTAAAACAAAAATTTACTTTGAATAGGACGTTTCGTGCTAGCTTAAAATGGTTTGCTTTTAACCCCAGCTATGTTAATAGAGATGGGGGAATCAGAACCAGAGGAGTAGAAAGCAAAAATCACTGAATTCTTCTTCTTGTGAAGCTATTATTTTTATTAGACTTCTACTTGTTTCCCAGATTCTATCTTCAACAATTAGATAAATACAAGCTTCATGATATTTTGAACAACTGTAGCTGGAGATTTACTAAGCTTGTATTTATTGTCCAATTCTTTCCTGACATTATGAAAACATAGTCTATGGACTACATATAGCAAAAGTCAGGTGATAAAAACAAAAAACAATTTAGCAGGCATAACCCAGGCTCAAGTAGGAGGGTGTTAATAAACAGTGAAGCTAAGGCCCAGGAGCTTTAGGGTGGGACTGAGTAGATGCAGTACTGGGGGGGCACGCTTTTCTGCACCACTGGGGATCAAACCCTGGGCCTTCTCACTGAGCTATATCCCCAGCCCATTTTTATTTATTTTGAGACAGGGTCTTGCTAAGACTGGACCCTGGAATTCTGCTATAGTCAGAGAACTTTCGGGAACTCTGGATGGCCCCCTATGCCTAGTCATGTGGGCTGTTTTACTTCTAGGAATTAGGCTGTGTCAGCACAGGTCACCTGTAGGCTTTGAATTCCTCCCCAGATCAGTTTGGAGCCCACTCAAAATCAGAATCATTTCCCTTTTTTCCAAAAGATGAGCTTCATCCCATCAGTGTTAGTCTGCTTTCTGTTACTGTAACAAATTACCAGAGGCAGCGAGCTCATAAAGAGAAGAGGCTTATTGAGCTCCCAGTTTAGGTGACTGAAGTCCCAGCAACATCACACCCTGGGGTGGCCCCTGCTGGGTGGTGTCATGGTGAGTGACGGGGAGGGGACTTGGTGAGAAGCCAGAGAGACTTCAGGGGCCAGTCTTAACTTCCATTGGTCTTTTGAGAAGGGGTCTCGCTATGTAGTCCAGGCTAGGGTTGAACTCACAGGGATCTTTCTGCCTCAGCCTCTGGAGTGCTGGGATCACAGGCATGCACCACCATGGCTAGCTGCCTTTTCCTTTTTTTTTTTTTTGGTACCGGGGATGGAACTCGGGACCTTGTGCTCTGGAGGCAGGCGCAGGAACCACTGAGTTAAATCCCTGGCCCTGCCTTTTCTTTTTTACATAACCACTCCCCTGAGAGAACTGAGGGTCCCATGAGAACAACCTTCCTGTCTTCTGGAGACAGAGCCCCACCTCAGAGAACACAGAGACCCGGGGGACACACCGGAAGCAGGCCCACTCTCTCCCCACTTCTCCCGCCCCCCAGTGTCAGGTCATCAAGAACCCACTGATCCTTAAACCCAGAGGCCAGCTTTCTTGGACACTGTGCAGAGCCCCTCCTGGTGCAGGGCTCAGGGTGTGTGTGTGTGTGTGTGTGTGTGTGTGTGTGTGCGCGCGCGTGCGAGTGCGCGCCTGTGAGCTTGTGCACACCCACCTGGGCGGGCATGAAAGACTGACCCATTTTCAGTAAGCACGCTTTTGTAGCCGGCGGCGCCTTTGTTCGATTTGTATAGAGGACCTGGGGCTGCGTCTGCAGCGAGGGGTTGGGTGTTGGAGGAAAGGTGGAGACTTAGCATGAGGCGGAAAGCCTGGTGGGGCTGTCCAGGGGGCTCTCACCTCACCTCCTTTCCTCCTGGAAAATTTCAGAGACTGTGGTTCCCCTTTTCTCAGGCAAAGTGTAAGCCTGTCTGCAGACACAAAGCCAAGGGTGATGGGGGTAGGTCCTACAGTCCCCAGGCAGCAGCTGAGGCCCATGGAGCCAGGAGTGGGACATCCTGGGGGCCCTGGGGGGGTCTGCGTGCAGGCAGAAGCTCGGCTCCCAAGCACGGCCAGCCCTGTGACAGCAGAGGTGACTTCAAGGCCACAGGCAGTATAGAGCCAGCATTTGCTGAGCGCCTCCTAAGTCCCAGAAAAGTCGAACTTCTCATTTGTTTATAAAATATCATTGCATGTAAAATAAAAACAATTGCTTTACCTAAAACCTCTGTGCCCCTCCTACGTGTGACCCTGACAGCCCGGGTGGGCCTGGCCTCATTTGGCAGCCCTCCTCCTTCTTGGCTGGGCCCTGTGCTGCTGGACATCTGCCCTTGATTTATAACAATGGTTAGACACGTAGGAGACTTCCCTGTTTGCAATGAACAGAGGGAGTGGCCCCCTTGCTGGCCAGGTACCTCCTTTCTCATGTCACATGCCATGCCTGGCTCTCTGTCTCAGTGAGGACCAGGACAGGACACACTCTTCCTTGTGGGCCGCCCAACAAGAAAGGGTTCAACTGGTCAAGAGCAGCAACATCGGTGGGAGAGGGTCCTGAGGGCCCAGGCCCTGGGGTCAGGCTTGTCCAGCCCAGAACCAGCCCTACCCTCCACAAGCCTCTGCTGCCCGGAGGTTCGTGGGCTTCTTTTTTGTCAACTGGGGCAACAATGGTATCTGCCCCTGCTCATGTTTTGTTTTCTGAGATGGGGTCTCACAGTGTAATCCGGGTATGAGCTCCCTATGTAGCCCGGGCTGGCCTCAAACTCACGATTCTCCTGCTTCAGGCTCCTGAGGGCGGGGATTCCAGGCACGTGCCACCATGTCCAGCTGGCTGGTTTTTTTTTTTTTTTAATTAAAAATATCAATTATGGTAAAATACACATACCCCAAACTCACCAGCTCTAGCACTTTGCGGTACACAGCAAAGGGCTGTGCACATCCGTGGGTCAGGCTGTTCTCAGCACACAGCCCAGATTCTGCCCCATTTACAGCAGCTCCCAGCCAGACACCTGGTTCTCTTTCCACCTCTGCACAGGGATGGCTCAGGAGTGTCTCACGCTGGCTAAGTTCCCGATTCCGATGTTCGCACAGCCCCTTCCTTCCTTTTGGAGGCTGGGGAATGTCCCACTGGACCATGGATGGATTCCACCTTTTGGCTGTTGTGATGAGTGCTACTGCAAACACTGCAGTGCAAGTATCTCTTTGAGATTGTTTTCGATTCTTTTGGGGAATTGCTAGATCATATGGTAACTCTAGTTTTTACATTTTGGAAGAACCACTGTATTGTTTCTGTAGTGGCTACACCTTGCCTTCCCACCAGGAGTGCACAAACCTTCCAGATTCTCCACATCCTAACCAACAATTGTTATTTCCTGTTTCGATTTGTTTTGATCCTGGGTGTCCCATGGGGCATGAAGAGGAATCTCATTGAGGTTTTGATTTGTGTTTCTCTAACGATTGGTAACTTCAAGCAGCTCTTCGCAGGCCTGTTGGACATTAGTGTATCTTCTTTGGAGAACTGTCTGCTCATTTGCCCATTTTCAATCAGGTTGTTTGTTTTCTTGTTGCTGAGTCGTTCTGGGGAGTAAATTCTGAAGTTCCTGAAATGCTCTTAGTCTGACTTCAAGACCTGTCAGTTATGACACTGAGTAGGTCTGAAACTGCCCTTCAGGGAGACACTGCTCTGCAGGGGAGGTCTGCACCTCTCACCACCAGCACCAGAATCACAGCCATGCAGGTCGCTTTCTGTTCTTCTGCCTCAACCGTGACCCCAGGCTGAACTGTGGCACCTGTTTGGGGGAACCTGGCTTGGCCACTCCACAGGGCTGTGAGGTTGGGGAGGGGTCCCAGCTTAAGGTCTGACTCCAAGTCAAAGCAGATGGCCTTATGGTTTGCATAAAGGACATCCCCAAAGTCTCCCCAAAGGGTCTCAGATGTGGGGCTTTGGAAGGAGACGGGATTGTGGGGTGCTGTACTCACCAGCGGATTCATCCGCTGATGTGTTCACGGCTGCCTATGCTGTTAGGCTGCGCACTGGGTTAGAGGAAGTGGACACAGGGTGTCTGGCTTTGAAGGGCCATTCGGTCACCAGTCCCCTCCTCTCTCTCTGGCTCTTGGTCCTTCTCTCTGCTTGCTGGCTACCATGAGGGAGCAGCTTTCTTCCTTTGTGTCCTTTGGTCATGAAGTTCCTGCCCTGGAGCCAGCTGACCAGAGACCTCTGAAACCGTGAGCCCAAATGATCCTCTTCTCCTTTAACTTGTATACGTCAGGTATTTTGTCCCTGCAACGGCAAGGTGACTCTTGGAGATGAGATTGAACTTTGTAAGTAACCTGAGGTCAGCTACCTGCATGGTGGGAGCCATGCTGCTGTCTTGCACAATACACACAACACCCTTTTCTTGATTTTGTTTTAATAAGAAAAAGGAAAAACAAAGCCAAGGAACCCAACAGCTGCTTCTCCCAGGAGCCATGTGACCCCTGTGCCTGCAGGTCCTGGCCAGCCCGCCCACCCCTCTGGCCCCTTCCCAGGCTGCAGCTGAAATGTGACTTGCATGGCATCAAAGTCCCCTTCAGATCTCCGAGGCTGTGCCTTTCCCTGGCTTCCTTCTTCATTCCTCTCATCCATGGTTGTTCTTCTGTCTCGCCAAACAAGCCTGTTTACCATCACCTCCCACCTCCCTCTCAAGTTCTCTCCTCCAAATCAACTCAGCTACAGGCAGAAGCAGCAGAGGCAGAGAGGCGGGAAATAACTTGTGTATCAACTCTTACTGTGGTTAATTGGCAAGGTAAACAAGCTACTACTGAGAAAGACCAGCCATCTGGGAGCTCTGTCCCCATGATGGGATCCAGAGGGCTGGCTGTTGTCTCCCTGAGTTGCCAGGTGAGAAATCCTGTATAGCATTTCTCTCCCACATTGATTGTCTCTGCTGGGGATTGAACCTAGGGCCACAAAGTTGCTCAGACTGACCTTGAACTTGCAATCCTGCCTCAGCCTCTGGAGTAGCTAAGGTTACAGACATGCACCATCATGCCCAGTTAATGCTGTTTTATCCAACTTTCATTCTTTCCTGCTGGACCCTGCGCCCTTGGGTGCAGCCCCGTGTGGCCTCCTGGCTCCTCTCCCAGCTCCTGCTGGTGCTTGCTGGGGGCTCAGTCAGCTCTAAGGAGCTCGGCCCCTTTGCCCTCAGGAGACAGCGTGTCCAGAGAGGTCGTGTTGCAACTCGACTCTCGTGACTGGTCTGCTGTGGGGCAGACGAGGTGGGTCCTGGAAGAATCCGAAGTCCTGCCAGGCGGGCCCTGTGTGTTGTCCTTGGATAGGACGGGCCACCTCGGTGGGCCAGGCAGGTCAGGGAACCCAGGATTCTGTGTGTGAGGGCCTTAGGCCAGACGTTCCCTCCCCATCCCAGGGCCCTATTGCTCTGAAATCTAGAGTCTGACCTGGGCATAGTTTAGAATTAACCCTTCTCCAGAGTTGAGGATTAAACTCTGGGAATTAATTTTGGGTGTTGTCCTCAGCCATTTCTGTGCTTTGGCAGAGAAGATTTCTTTTCTCTTTTTTTCCTTTTCTTTTCTCTTTTCTTCTCCACTCTGTCCTCCTCCTCCTCCTCCTCCTCCTCCTCCTCCTCCTCCTCCTCCTCCTCCTCCTCTCCCTCCTTTTCTCTCTCTCCCTCCCCTTGCAGTACTGGGGACCAAACCCAGGATTTTCACACTGACCACCTTTATTTTGATATAGGGTTCTACTGATTCACTAAGTTGCTCAGGTCGGGCTTGATCTTTCTGCCTCAGCCTCCCAGAGTGCTGGGATTATAGGTGTGTGCCCTGAGAATTGGTTTTCCTTCCTTCCTTTTTTTTTTTTTTTTTTAATACAGAGCCCACCAAAACAAGAAATATGTACACACTTCAGGAAAAGAAAAACTTGTACTAATATTGTAATACTAAATTTATGGAGACATTGAGATTAATGCATGCTACCTTTGGCCTCTACAATTACAAGAGGTGCTCAGAGTGGTGGCTGTTACCTTCCGGACCTTTATTTTATTAGTACAGCGAAGTGCGCTTGAGTGGCCTTGGTCATTGAGATTGCTCCATGTGCATTTTCTTTCCTTTTTTTTCATTAAGTTTATTGGTACATGTTAGGTATACAATAAGTTACATTCATCATTGGGATCTTGTACCTGTACATGATGCATCTTGGTTCTTATTTTTTCCCCCTTCCCCTGCCCTCCCTTCACCCCCTCCACCCTTCTCTATCTACAAAGACTTTGTTTCCATTTTTTCCTCTTCTCATATTTTTTCTTTTCCCTTCTTTCCTTTCCCCTACCCCTCCTACTTCCCCTGCTCCTTTAGACCTTTTCTTCCTACTCCACAATATCAATTATGCATTCTGATCCTTATTTACACTTTTAGTTTTTCACATGCACATGGATCTTCAATTTCTTCTCTAAGGGCCGGCAGTGTCATGGGTTTTCTGGGATTTGGGATGTCCTCTAGGGTCGCACATACGATTGAAAAAACATCATATTTTATTTCTCTTCCTGAAGTGCACGTACATTTTTTGGCGAAAGCCGTAGATCTGCTATACATTTGATCTTCATTTATTTTTGTCAGAGCATGTTTGCAGCACACGCAGTGGGCAAGCACCGTGGGCAATGGGCGCACGCTTGTCTGTGTGCCCCAGGCCCGCCACGCCCAGCTTCTCGCTGTCCGGTTCCAGCGCCCCTGCAGCGCCGCAGCCAGAGCTTCCAGTCCCGTCAGGCTCTGGTCGCAGCGCCCCCTGCCGGCCTCACCCCGCGATGCGGATTTTCTGCTCCGCGCCGGTGGCGCCTGGGGTGGGCCTGTGGGCCCTCCGTCCAGCTGGTGAGCTGGGGCAGCCAGGGCCCTGGTCCCGCTGGGGACACCAAAGCACCCCACGGCAGCCAGGACCATTCTGCCTTCCGGACTTCCTGCCCCTAGCTGGGTGTGGGGGTGCACGCTCGGGGAGGCCGAGGCAGGACTGCAAGTTCCAGCCTATCCTGGGCAACTTAATGACTTGGCAAGGCCCTGCCTCGAAATAAAAAATAAAAACGGGCTGAGGAGGGGCCGACCAGGGCGCTGCGGGGTGGCGGCGGAGGCTCCCAGGCGGAAGCTCGGCTTCCTCTCACTCTGAAGGAGCATGGACCCGCAGCGCCTGCGGCCTGCTGGGCAGCTGAGGCTGGGCTGGGCCCACTCCCGCTGCGGGGCCCCCAGCAGGCCTCCCGCACTCACGCTGTGCCCGCTGACCTCGAGGCCTCGCCCTGGTTTATCTTTGCAAAGGACAAATACGCCCAGTTAACCAGACTGGACACTAGCTAACCAGACTGTTCCGCAAAAAGCTTGCTTGGGATTTTAGCAGCAGACCACTCTTGCCCTTTCTTTGGGAACCAGGCCCCATGCAGATAGATAGGATGTAAGCTGTGGCCCCTCTCTCCACCAGATGTCCTTAAAGAAAGGGTTCTGTTCGATCTCCAGGGTTTGTCCATCTCCCGCTTGGCAACAACAAGTGCAGCTCGCTGTCAGTGTGCGTTTACTTTTCAGTGATGGAGAATCACTGTGTTTTCTAAATGGAAATACAGTACCACTCCTAAAAACAATGCTATAAATAGAATGATGTCTTTTGTTTCTAAAGAATATTGATATACTAGACCAATGGGAAAATAGTAATAGAAATGAGGTTTTTCCTGGCAAACTTTGGGGTAAGATTAGGACTGATCCACGAGTTATGTCAGAATAAATGCTGCAGCTGCACAAATGGCCAGAGTTCGTTCTCTCTGTCTCTCTGTCTCTCTCTCTGTGTCTCTCTCTTTCCTCTTTTGGTTTGTTTTCCTTTTATTTTTTTGTAGCAGGGATTGAACTTGGGACCTTGCGCTTGCAAGGCAGATGCTGGAATCTTGAGCTAAATCCCCGGCCTCCTCTTTTGGTTTTTTGAAACAGAGTCTCACTATGTAGTCCAGGCTGGCCTTGAACTCTCTATGCAGCAATCATCCTGCCTCAGCCTCCCAAGTGCTGGGAACACAGTCCAGCGTTCTCAGGGCAAAGGGGAAATGTAAGGCTGCTCCATGAGATCCCCAGGCCCGCCTGCTCCCCATGTGAAGGACGCAGGCAGACTTGGGCTCTGCCTGGCCCTTCCTTGGGGTGTCCTCTCAGAAGCCAGTGAGGGCTGGCACTGGGAGGGGTGTCAGGGCCTCCTGAGTGCCAACCCTGAATTTTGGGGTGATTCAGAGAGAACTGGAGAGGCCACTGTCACACAGCTGGAGACAAAGGCCGCAGCCATGACAGTGGGGCTGGCTGATCAGTGCTCTCCATGGTGCTGGGTAACCTCAGTCTCACAGTGGCCCTAGGAGAAGCCAGATACACAAGACTAGGGGACCAGTGGGTATCTGGGACCCTGGTGACCAACACAGCATCCTGTCTCTGAGCTTTCCCCTAAGCAGAATCTCTCTGCTGACAACTTAATTTTTAACTGTTTTTAAGTTTAAAAGTTATTATTTGTTGAGAAATAAATCTAAATTTAATGAAGTATAAAGTGGCTGAAAAAAATCCTGTAAGTCTAACATCCAGAGATAATCTCTGAAATCCTGGGTCTCAGTCACTTTCGTGTCACTGAAACAAGGTACCCAACACCCGAACATTAAAGGGGACGTTTACTTTGGCTCACAGTTTGTAGAGGTTTCAGTCCATAGCCGGGCTGGCTCCCAGGCAGGGCAAGGCAGAGGGATGTGGAGGAGGAAAGTTGCTCATAGCATGGGGCACAGGAAGCAGGGAGAGTGGGAGGAGCCAGGGAGGGAGATGCACCCTTCCAGGCCACGCCCCAGTGACCAGGCCCCCTCTCCTAAGAGCAAGTCAGTGATCAGTCCCCATAATTCAATCACCTTCCAAAGCCCCACCTATGAATCCATGAGGCTTTGGGGGATATCTAGATATAGACCATAACTCCCTGAAACTATTGGCTTTATTTTTCATAGATACACACACACACACACACGCACACGATCACACTGTAAAAGTAACTTTAGAGCATTTCCTTTTCCTTTTAAATTGTGATATAAACAAGCCAGTCTACTCTCACTTTAAATGTACAGTACTTTTTGGAAAAAATATTACAGAACTAAGTAGCTTGGGAACCCCACAAAGGAGTATACATGAGTTGAATTTAAATGTGCATCTTATTGGGGCCAGGGATGTAGCTCAGTGGCACTCCACCTGCCTGGTAAGTGCAAGGTCGTGAGTTCAATTCTCTGTACCAGAAAAAAAAAAGTATTTTGTTAGCTCGAATGTGTGTTGTTATGCCTTATTGATCAACACACTCTTTACCTTGCAAACTACGAGAATGGGAGTGTTTACAGTTGGGGGCAGTTCCTCAGATCTGTAGGGCACCTTCTCAGCTTCCCCAAGTCCCCAGCTTTGGGCACCGCTGGGCTCCTGATGGCCAAGGAGACCAGTGGAGCTGCTGCGACCAACCTGGCCTGCGCTGCCCGTGGGCCCATGGATCTGAGGCTGTGAGGAGTTTGTTTGCTGCTGCTGCTGAGCGCAGGAGCAGGGCATCGCCTCCCACCTCCCAGAATGGTTTCTTCAGGAGCATGTGAGCTGAAGTAGCCACTGTGACCGAAGATGATCAAGGAAATGGGAAGAACAGAGAGCAGACCCCCCCCGCCCCCCGCCCGGCGGGTTTTGGCACGTCCCTGTGGTGCTGCACAAAAGGGACTCAGTATGGCAACTGTGCATCATTGTGTGGGATTCCTTCACCATGCACCACGCCACAAGTATTCGTCGTGTTCCTGCAGTAAATATGTGGGCTGTGCATCTTTTCCTAAACCCCACGTTCCCTAGGGGCCAGTTCCGATGGTTCCTGTCCAAAGCTCCGCCTGGGGCCAGTCCCCTGGCACTATCCAGCACTTTGTCCTGGGAGCAGATGGTTCTCATTTCCCTTTCTTCCTCCTGCCTGGGACAGATGAGCCCCTCCAGCAGGTAAGCACCCAGAGACCATGGGCCCCACAAAGCCGGCCGGGGTCCGCTAGCCTGCTAGGCTTCCGAACCACTACCAGAGATAGGGGCTTCGCATCACAAGTTCACTTCCTCTCAGTCCTGGAGGTCTAGGGATGAGGTCAAGGTTGTGAGGCCTTGGTCTGTGGCCTTTCCTTGGCTTGCAGGTTGCTATGTCACTGGGTCCTCACGTGGCCATCTCAGTGTGTCTGTGTACTAACTCCTCTTCTTACAAGGACTCCACTCAGATTGGATTAAGGTTCCCTAATGACCTCGCTAAGCCTTAGTCACCTCTTTGAAGGCCACAGTCACCTTTCAAAGTTAGGACACCAACACAGAGATTTAAGGAGACACAACCAGCTGGTGAGACAAAGGCATGGTCGCAGGCAACAGAGCTGACTGGCTGATTCCCACAAAGGGATGACAACGAGGTCACCTGGACCAGGTGAGTGATGACACCGCTCTGCCTTGTTAACCAGAAGGCCTTGGAGCTTGCTCACCACAGAAATGAAACTCAGTGATAGGCGAGGGTATTGGAGCTGGGTTTGGGCAAGGTGAGGACTTGCAAGGTGCCGCAGTCACAGAGAAGGCTGGCCGCTTGGGGGAGGAACCTGCTTCTGCTGGGGCTCCTGGGCCTGCTCCAGCTGCCTGCTGCCCCAAGGACAATTGCTCCTTGGGTGGACTTCACAGGTAAACACACGGGATGCCTAGTTATGTTTGCATTTCGAGTAAAAATGAGAAATATTTCTAAATATGAATGCCCCACATGTTGCTGGGGATATATTTATACTACAAATTGCTTTGTGTGTCTGAAAATCAAGTCCAAGTGTGCATCTCGTACGGTCCTGGGCAGCTCCAGCCATCCAGCCTCCAGCCAGCCCGGGCCGGGGCTTCTCCTTCAACCTGGCTCCTGTGCTCCGCCCTTCTCCAAGCCTGACCCACATCCCAGGCTCTGGGCAGATGTGGCTCAGGGCCGGGCCCACTCAGCCTTCCCAGCCTTTGTCTCAGGGAATGTTTGCTCCCAGCAAGGCAGGCAGGGCTGGAAGCCACCTTGCTGTGTGGTACGCTCTTTCCTGGGTGAGGCACAGCTACAGTCACCCCATTCACTCATTTATTCATTCAGAAACTGTCCATTTCAAAAGTACCTCCTGCAGCCTTTTATGTGTCCAGCGTTTTCTTTGCTGTCACTTTCTATAGTTATTTAATCAATTATCTTTTGTATGAGTGACTCTTTTGGATGTTCTCTGCCCTTTTCTCCAATGCTTTCATGATTGGGAAGCTCAGGGTAATGTAGGCTAGTGGCCCCCACCTGCTGGTCCCCGGCATCGCAGGCCCCAGGGTGGCCTCTGACCCCTCCACGGGGAAGCCCCTCTTCCAGGGCTCTTTGTCAGAGTCAGGACTCCTTGCCTGGTTCCTGGGGACCAGAGGATCCTTCATGTCACACCTATGTGCCCAGCACCCAGGCTGGCCTCTCAGACAAGCAAGTTGCTGGCCATGGCTCTCCCTCAGCCCCGTGCCCGAGGAGGGTTCTGCCGGGTGGGAACTATCTGGGGCAGGAGATGGGTGTGTCTCCTCTCCTCTTGGGAACAGTGTTCAGAAGGACACTTAGGGTCTGAGCTCTCCTCACCCCCAGGCCAACCCCAGCCAGGGCTGAAGTAAGGGGACTCTTAAAGGAATTTCAGGCTCCCTGGGTGGCCAGAAGGTGGACAGATCCAGGAGGCATCCTGACCCAGCTTCTTCCACTTTGTGAGGAGCCCCAGATCTCAGAAGCGGCAGCAGCATGTGGAGTAGCGTACCTGGGCATCTCCACCTGTCTACCCTGTGAAGAGGATAGCCCTTTCTTCAACACCCCAAGGGGCAGGAGACTGCGTGTTCCATCTAAGAGCTCTGTCATTTCCAGCCCGGGGCCAGCCTTAGTGAGCTACAGGCCAGCCGTGGAGAAGAATTACACTCTTATCATGCCCCTCCCTTTTGAAAAAATTTGGGTGGGGGCTCATGAGTGGGCTCAGGTGTTGGGCAGGGAGTGGGGGAGGAAGGACTGCAGGGAGCTAAGAGTTCTCCATTTTACTGGGAAGCATGAGTTTCACTGGGTGGGGGTGTTTGGAAATGATGTGGCAGTTGGGAAACTATTTTATTCTTCTTTATGGGGCTTGATGGACTCCTAAGAATTAATACTTATTTTCAGGAAGAAAGAAATGTATGTGCAAGGATATATTGTATGTGATCAGGAGGATGATGGGAGTGAGAGAGCTCTGGAAGGAGCCTGCTTCAGTGACCACCATCCTGGACTTTTCCAGGGGGCTGAAGTGCCACATGGCTCAGTGGACTGTCCTGCTGAGGCCTTTGGGGTGTGGTCTGCACTGGAGAACCCAGCCTCTGGTAAATACAGTGTGGTAAAGAAGGGGTGGTGAGAGACACCAAGGCTGCAGTGATGGAGGGTGGTTCCCAGAAGGTCAGGAAGATTTGACAGAGCAGGGGTCAAAGGTTTGAGGTCTCTGGCCAAGAGGGTGGACTTAGGGGCAGGGTTAGGAGTGGAGGTCAGTCAGGTTAGAAGCCCTCTGAGTGCACAGGTCCTTAGATGCTTTATCCCCATGGTCTACAGGATGATTCTCTGGAGGGAGTGTTAAATTCCTGTCCTCGTGGGTTGTCCTTCTCTTACGTTGCTCCCAGCCTCTGGGTCAAGTTTCATACATTGCTGCACATGCAGGGTGAAGTAGGGAAGGATGCTGGAGGCTGACCCTGCCACAGACAGCTGGCCTCTTTCTAGGTGATCATGTCTTACATGGTCCTACGTGCAGGCAGTGGCATGGTGAGTGATGTCCTCAGGAGCAGTGGACAGCAGAGATGTTGCTTTCTAGAGGTGTGTGGTCCCCATTCAATCTCAGGTACCTCAACTGTATCCTGTACATTTCACTGATTCAGTAAATACTTCAATGACATTTTACAGGCTATCTTCACTGAAGACATATGAATATCCAGTAAGTACAGGATATGATACTCAAAATCACTAATCACTAGAGAAATGTTAATTACAACTATAACAAGATGCTATTATGAACCCACTAGAATACCTGAAGTTAAAACACTGACAATATCAGATATTGGCAAGGATATGGAGAATCTGGGAATTCCATACATTCCTGGTGGGAATAACAGTGCACCACTTTGAAAACATCATGGTTGTATCTTGTAAAGCTAAACACATTCCTATCCTACAACCCAGAAATTAGAATTCAGGAGAAATGAAAACCTATGTCCACACAAAAATTTGTATGTGAATGGTCATAGCAGCATTATTCATAAATAATAAAAACATGAAAGGAACCCAAATGTCCATTAAGGTAAATAGATAAACAAATTGTATGTGAACTACTACACAGCTACAGAAAGGAATGGACTCGTAATATAAGGAACATGGTTTATAGCTAGATGTCCCCCAAAGCCTCATGTGCTCATAGGTGAGGCTTTTGGGAGGTGACTTGGTCATGGGGGTGTGACACTCATCGGTGCATTGGTCCTCTGATAGGTTTATAACTAAATGGGATTTGGGAGGTGGAGCCTGGTTAAAGGAGGTGGTCACTGGGGGCATGGTCTTGAAGGGTCTACCTCCCCGCCTTCTTTTTTTTTTTTGGTACCAGGGATTGAACTCTGGACCTTGTGCTTTCGAGGCAGGCAGTGGAACCACTGAGCTAAATCCCTGGCCTCCATCCCTTCTTGCTTGGTCCCTCTCTCTGCTTCTTGTCTCAATGCCATGAGCACTTCTCCTCTGCCACGCTGCCCTCCTCATAGCCAGCCAACTATGGACTGAGAGCCAAAATAAACCTCTTACCCTTTAAGATGTGAGTGCCAGGTATTGTGTCTCAGCAATGAGAAAGTAACTAAGACAATCCCAAAGACATTATACAAGAAAAGATAAACTACAAGGCTATGTACTATATATTTCCATTTGTATGCAACTCTAGAAAAGGTGAAATTATGACAGAATACAGATCAGTCTTTGCCTGGGTTAAAGCTTAGGGAGGAGATGGAATGCCAATGAGCAAGAAGATACGTGTTAGGCTGCAGGAACTAGTCCATACGTTGAACGGGTGATTGTAACATAATTGTATATAATTAATAAAATGCATCAACCTGCACCCTTAAAATGTGTGAATTTTATTGCATAATAATCAGATATAAATTTTAGTTTAAAATAATCCCTCCAGTTGCTTGTTATCCCAGGCTCTCAGGAGGCTAAGGCAGGGGTGTTGCCAGTTTAAGGCCACCCTGGGCAAAACAGTGAGGCTCTGTCTCAAAAAAAAGAGATGAACAAAAACATAACTCATACCTAATTTAACTTCATAACTAAACATATCATGGGGAAACTTCTGGTAAACCAATGATATAAAGAAAATCTTGAAGGCAGGCAGAAACAGACAGAAGAACAAAGATAAGAATTACAGAAGACTTCATTCAGAAACTATGGAAGCCAGAAGACAATGGATGTCATCCTCAAAATATTGAAAGAAAAAAAAGTCCAGCCAGAATTCTATACTTCTATTTAATAAATATTTATTGGAGGTGGTGGTAGGGGACCTGCAAAGAAGTTAAGAACACAGTTCTGTGTTTATTGATAAGAGATTGGTTGAGATTGGTTGTCTCTATACCTTTTCCCCACTCAAGGAGGGTAAATTCCTTCAACATACGGTGCAATAAAGGCTTTCAGACGAAGGACGAGAGCATTCATCGCCTCCTGTGCAAAAGGAAGTACTAAAGGAAGTTCTTCAGACAGGCAGGTCTAATACCACAAGGAAATTTAGATCTACATCAAGAATGAAGAGGGCTGAGGGGTGGGGATTTAGCCCAGTGGTTCCACTGCCTGCCTCGCAAGCACAGGGTCCCGAGTTTGATCCCCAGTACCAAAAAAAAAAAAAAAAAGAGGGCTGAATCTGGTAAAATATGAATTCAAATTAAAATACAGTAACGGCATTTATTAGAAGAATGAAAAGCAGACCACGAAGCTTCCAAACTGTCGAAAGGGTTTCAGCAGCACTGCGTGTGAGGGACAGAAGACAGGTGGGACAGAATCCCAGACACCTGGGGCAGGGATGGGGCTTTGTCTTGGTGACACCATTTCGCCCTCACTGTCCTGGCTAGTTATTATTCCTGCTTTACAGGAAGAGAAATAAATCTCAGGGAAAACAAGCTACCAGCCAAGCAGCCAGGCTAAGCCCCACAGGAAAGGGCGTTTCCATTCTGCGTCTCTGGGTTAGCTTAGTGCAGGCCCTGCCCCACGAGCCAGGGCCTAACGAAGTCCTTGACGCTGTGCCACGGGCACAAACAATGGGAGCCACCCCATCTTAGCCGGTCCCCAGGCTTCCCCTGCAAGGCGCCGAGCCGTAGGTTTCCACCTGGCAGGGAGTCCGTTGCTAAGGCCGCGCAGCCCCGGTGACCGAGCCGCCGCCGCGCAGGCGCCGTGCGGGCCGCGGTGCACTGTGGGATGGGCTCCGGGCACGGCGCGGACCTGGGGCGGGGATCGGGGACCCGTTGGCCTGGCGGGAGCGCGGCGGGGCAGCTGAGGGGCGCAGGCCGCCGGGCAGCGGCGCCGCCATGAACGCGGCCGTGGTGCGGCGGACGCAGGAGGCGCTGGGCAAGGTGATCCGGAGGCCGCCGCTGACCGAGAAGCTGCTGAGCAAGCCGCCGTTCCGCTACCTGCACGACATCATCACGGAGGTGCGCGCCGCCGGCGCTGGGCTCGCGTCAGGGCCGGGGTCCGGGCCGAGTGCGGGGCGGAGCCTAGTCAGGCACCCCGGGCCGGGGGACCGGCAGCCCGCGGCGGTCGTGGGCCCAATTCTGCGGTGCCCCAGGCCCCGGCCTACCCAGCCGGGGAGGCTCCGGCCCTTCAGGTGCCGTCTGTTTCCTTCCCACCCACCCGACGCCTCTTCAGAGCCCTTGGACTCTGCCGGCAGAGCTGGTTCTGGGCTTGTCCTTGCTCTCCCCCTGACACCCCTCCTGGTCACCCTGCAGCCGTCGCGCTCCGCACGTCCTGGGAGAATGGAATTCTTTTTAGGCTCCCTCCTCTGATGGGTGCAGCGCTCACCACGGTTTGGGCTTAATCGATACACATAGGTGAATATATCGGCTGTAGGGGAACCTGGAAGGAAAGCTATAAAAATGCAGTGACATTTGTTGATGAACCGCACAGCCCGCCTGACTTGAGATGAATTGTCTGTGTGACATCCCGCTCGAGGAGGGCGGACTCCGTAGTCACAGAGGGAAGCCTGTTTCTTCGGTATCTTGGCGAGCTGCTGGGGAAGGTACATAGAAACCGCTCAGCCACATCCCTGTGGACTAGAACCTGTCAGGCTCCTGGCAGCTCAGCGCTGTCGCCCGAGGGGCGGGGCATTTCCATGGTGCACCTGAAGACCCTCGGGAACTCGGTGCCCTTGGGGACCTAGGAGCCAGGCTGACCGTGCAAGCTTCCGGGGCTCATGCTCTCACCCAGTGTTGGTTCTCGAGCTTTCTCGCTCTATAACATTTTTTTTTCAATACTGAAGACTGAACATGGGGCCTTGTGCGTGCTAGGCAAGTGATCTACCATTGATCTACTATGTTGCCCGGGCTGGCCTTAAATTTGGCAGTCGTCCTGCCCAGCCTCCAGATTAGTTGGGATTAGAGGCCTATGCCATCACACCTGAATTGTTTCTCACTCTTTTAGAGGTTAGGTGACTTATTCTTCCATAGATTTCCCTGGAGTCATTTCAGGTATCCTGCTGTAGCTTGCAATATGTGCTCTTTTGGTTGTGCCTCTGTGTTGTAGACTCTGTTGTGCTTAAAAGTGCACGTCCCAAGGAGCTGCATCGATGGTGGCCTCATCCCAGCGAGTCCTGGATGGGGCTTGGTGTGCTGTGTCACCATTGCCTGGGAAGTAGGCCGGTGCCCCTGCTTCAGAGTGAGCAAGGAAGAATTAGTCCACGTGGGAGCCTGGCCCATTACAGCTGAGGCTGCCAAAGCCTGTACTTTTA
This sequence comes from Heterocephalus glaber, assembly GCF_000247695.1. The sequence continues at coordinate 3,425,902 of NW_004624847.1, forward strand.
TTTTCCGTTAGTCCCTTGAGCCTCACGAGATGCAGAGTCCACGGAGGGAGAGGGCGGGGGCGTCCTCATCCTGTTGGTATTCGGGGTGGTGCACCACCCACGGTGGCTGACCAGTGACCAGTTGTAGTTGGTCGGAGAGCACCTTGTGGGAGGGAGGAGCGACATGCAAGCAGGACTTGACCTTGTTGGCCAGGTGGGCAGGGGGTACAAAGAGATCCGTGCCTCCAGGCAGGAGCAGGTCTGCTTTTCTTCCAGACTTTTCTGATCTGATACTGAAATTAATTTCTGTTCTGATGTAATAATAGACTGCTTGTCACCTCCTTAATAAAGGTTTCAGAGCGATGGATGCACTGGAAAGCCTTTGGAGATAAGTGGAAAGCCTCCTGTGAAGTCTTTACTGTCCCTGAATATTGTGTCTGAGCCTCTATCTCAGTGCTTTAGCTGTGGGTAACTAACTGCTGCTTTCGTTAAGCTGAGCATCCCTTCCATGACATTAATGTCTCTTGTCATTTGCAGTTATGGCTCACAGTTTAAACTGTTGGGGTCCTAGAAGAGCTCAACAGGGACAAGTGAGCAAGTTCCAGGCATGTTAAATGGAGGATCCTCTCTAGCATCTGCCTCCACCTGTCTTCTAACACACACACACACACACACACACACACACACACACACACACACACAGAGGACAGCTCTGAAGTAGTTTGTAGCTTGATTCCACAGAAGGAGCATTGTTTTTAAAACCTGCCTCACAGTAAACGCTTTAGAGCTGGCCCTGGACACACACCGGCACACCTGTCCTTGTGTGCCATCTACCTGGTATTTTCTGTTCTGTTTTGTTTTGTAGGAAACAAACAATTGCTACCCGTTGTATTGATTGTTCCCGCCACATTTGGAAAAACTCCGGTCTGAGGGAACCCAGACCTTGGTTGGGTGTGGGGGTGGGAAACTGGTCCCTGTGCAAGCTAGCTTTAGGGGTCATCATGGGTACAGGTTGCCTGAGGGGAGGGTCAGGTAGGGAGAGAGCAGAAGGGGTGGGACGCAGAACACACCATTGTCCTAAGAAGTGAGGAGAAAGAACTTCCAGTTTTAGATACCCAGGCAGAGTGGTTCAGATCTTTCTGGAATCCTTTCCCTGTACTTCGCCTCAGGGACTTGTGAAGTGTGTGTGTGTGTGTGTGTGTGTGTGTGTGTGTGTGTGTGTGTGTGTGGTCCTGCCCTGAGTTAGCAGCAGTCTGGCCTACTTCGTGTCCTGAGGCTGACTCTGTGGTCCCTTGTGGCTGCACAGTGCCTCCACACACTTTGGGTCCCTTGAACAGGACCTCTTGTTGGGTGTGCGATTCCTAAATGTCCCCTCTCCAGCTCCTCTGTTAGCCTCTGGTCCCAGGATGGGAGTGTGTACTCCTGAGGAGCTGGCCCTGCACCCCTGGGTCCACCCCTCCTGTGGCTTCCAGAGCACTTGCCTGGGCTTTGGAGTCTTCTCCCGAAGCCAGGCCTGGAGCCTGGTGCTTAGACCTCAGACGTGAGCAAGTGGGTGGGTAGAGTCCTGGGTGTGGGCGGAGTCTGACTGCCCTGAGCATGAGGTTGGGGTGAGGCCAGTGAAGGTGGCCTGAGGCTCACGATGGCCTCTGTCTTCCCAAGGTGATCAGGATGACTGGTTTCCTGAAGGGGCTCTACACAGACTCCGAGATGAAGTCAGATAACGTCAAGGTAGGCACCGGGTGGTTCAGAGCTGAGTTGCTGCCTGTGCTCATCGAGATGCTGAGGAGCGGTGGGGATGTGAGGCTGAAGAACTCAGGAGTGGGCAGATACCCATTCTCATTTATCCCCTCATCTGGGCCACTTGTCATGCTGTGTGTATCCGTCCCAAACCAGAATTTTAATATTAGGGTTTCACCTGTTTTTTTTTTTTTTTTTTATGGCTCTTTTCAGTTTATTGCATGTAGCAGTTACACTAGTCCAAGGGAAAGTGGACCCCAAATGGTTACATTATACAAGCCGTGAGGTTTTTAAACTCGTGACCAGGGACAGAACGGATATTCTACTCATTGCAAGGAAATCCTCACTTAAGCTTCAATGAGCCACAATTACTTAAAACCCATGAACCTTCAGCTGATCGTCTTTAGCCAGTCCAGTCTCTACCAGAAACTGGTATATGTTCTTGCGTTGGTCACCCTGGGGCTGGATTACTTCTCCATATTCTGGATGCTCGATTACAGTACCATTGCAGGCAAATTTCTTCTTAAACGCCTTTACCAGTTTCTTTTTATCGTAGTCATCAGCGATCCCTTGGATAGTGGTAAGGGTCTTCCTGCCGTTTCTCTGTTGGATTCTTATATGGATATAATCCTCAGTGCCGGCAGGAAGCAGGTCATCACCCTTACTTGCATCAGCAAAGGGGTCGAAAGAGTGGAGGTTCTGGATAGCGGACATACGATAAGATTCCTTTTCCTCGGTGGAAATGGCCTGTGGAAGGCGGCTGCGGGAGAAGGCGGGCGGAGGGGACGGATTGCCAGGAAGCAGGGGGCTCAAGGGGGAGGCAGCTAAGTCCTCAGCGGCAGCTCAGTGACTGGGGCCTGTTTCACCTGTTTTAATGAATTTGTAATGAATTGCTTAAAAGTTTTTTGTTTTTTGGTACCGGGGATTGAACTCGGGACCTGGCGCTTGTGAGGCAGGTGCCGGAACCACTGAGCTAAATCCCCGGCCTGCTTAAAAGTTTTAATGAATTGCTTTTGTTGTAGTATAAAAGGTCAGTATTTCTAAATTTGACACGCACCTAAAATGGCCTTTTATGTAAAGAGGAAATATCCTGTGCCTATTGATCACAGTGAGAAGAATGCAAACTCTTTGAAGCAGTTTAACATTGGTATTTTCAATGGAAACTTTTCAGGATAAAGATGCAAAAATTAGCTTCCTACAGAAGGCCATAGATGTGGTTGTGATGGTCTCAGGAGAGCCTTTGTTGGCCAAACCGGCTCGAATCGTGGCTGGGCATGAGCCCGAAAGAACAAATGAGCTGCTGCAGATGATCGGGAAGTGCTGTCTTAACAAGGTAACCCTGCAGCACCCGGCGTGGCAGTTGGGGCGCTGGAGAGGGAATTTCTGCATCGATGGGGTTGGAATTAGATCATATATTTTTTACCCCAGTTTTATTTTTATTGTGTTAAAACCTGCATAACATAAAATTAGCTGTCTTTTTTTCCTTAAGTAGGGGAGATTGAGCCTGGGGTGCTCTACTATTGAGATACATTCCTAGAGCCTTCTATTTTGAGAAGGTTCTTGCTAGACAGGTTCTTGAGTTTCCCAGGCTGGCCTCAAACTTGTGATCTTCCTGCCTCCGCCTCCCTAGTAGCTGGAGTTACAGGCGTGAGCCACCATGCTTGGCCAAATTTACCATCTTAACCATCTTGAAGTGTATGGTTTAGTGATGTTAAATACATTCATGATGCTATGCAGCCGTTGCCAGAATGCTTTCCGTCTGGCAAAACAGCTTCTGTATGTCTTAAACACTCACTCCCCTGCTCCCCCCTTCCCAGGTCCCAGGACCCACCCTTCTCCTTTCTGTCACTGAGTTTGCCTATTCTAGATGCCTCACATAAGCTGCAATGTGTGTCCTTTTGCGACTGGCTCAATTCACTCGCATGATGTCCTCAAAGTTTATCCGTGTTGTAGCATGGGTGGAATCTCCTCCTTTAGGGGTTAATACTATTTCGCTGTATGGACAGACCACATTTTGCTTATCCATTCATCTGTCTGGACACTTGGGTCACGTCCGCATTTCAGCTACTGTGAATAATGCTACTCTGAACATGGTGCACACATGTCTCTTCAGGAGCAGATTTCAGTTTTAGGGGCTTAAACTCAGAAGGGGACTCGTTGGCTCATCTGGTAAATCGGTCTTGTACTCTTCTCTTTTCTCTTTAGCTATCCTAAGGGTGTGAGGTGATTAGACCCTATCTTAGGGCCTTCCAGCTGGGACTCTGACCCTGTCAGAAAGAGAAGGGTCTGCAGAGCTGTGGGCTCAGTGGTGCTGCCCTTGACTCACGCAAATGCCCACACTCGCCGGGCAGCTAGAGCTGAGGCAGGAGTCATTAGCCTGGATGGACTCTGCTGCTGGCGACTGAGCATTAGTAATGGTTATCCAGAGCTGCTGTGCTTGTCTGTGCTAAGACATTTTCCGTTAGCATTTTATCTGAATGTCGTGGTAGAGTCTGTTCAGTGAGCTGTCACTGAACACTGACGTTCATATTTGTTTCACGTGCAAATCTCATTTCTACCTTGCATTTAATTTCTGGACGTTTGGATGCCAAGCTCTCCAGTGATGAGGCGGTGAAGAGGGTTTTAGCCGGAGAGAAGGGTGATGCTCGAGGGCGGGCTGTGCGGACCTCGAAATCTCACGAGCTGGACAATAAGAACACGAGGGAAGAGGAGTCCAGGACGCGGAAAGGCAAAGAGGTGACGTGCATGTTGTGTATCTTCGACAGTGAAGTAGTGAGTCTGTTTGTGATGGGGGAATCATTTATAACTCATGCGTGTATATTTTTAGGACAGAAGAAACTCCGAAGTAAAAGAAAAAAGTACAAGCAGAGGTGAAAAACAGAAGGAAGAACCGAAGGAAGAGAGCAAACCAAGGGACAGAGAAAGGGACAAGGAGAAGATGAAGGAGAGCGACGGAGACCGACATAGAGACCCTGAGAGGGACAAGCTCAGAGAAGGGGAGAGAGAGAGAGCCAGAAACAGGGCCAAGCAGGACCGGGAGCGGGACAAGGGCAGAGGCAACAAGGACCAGGACAAAGAGCTGGACCGGGAAGAGGAGGGAGGGAGGAGGAGCGAGGGCAGGAAGGAGCAGGAGAGATTGCAGGGCCTGGACCAAGAGCGCGACCTGGACAGGGGCGGAGACCGGGAGCATGTGGGAGCCAGAGGCGCAGCGCACACGCACAGGCCGCCCTCCAGGGCCCCCGACAGGGAGAAGAGCGGCGAGCAGGACCGGCCAGGGAAGAAGGTGAGTCGCCCCGGCGCTGTAGCCTGGGTGTCTCTCTGAAGTGACCTCTGTCCTTTTTACAAGGTGGAGGAAGCTGGTTCTCTTTGATGTCAATCTAAAATTATGGCAATTTTGGATTCCGAGTAGTAACCCAAGGAGACACCGGTTTCTTTTCTTAATTCATTAATAGCAGTTTTTTGTTCAGCCAGTTATTAAGGTGTACTCAGTAAGCGTTTAGCCAGTTCCCACGTTACATCCATCTGCGCGGAAGCTGGATTTGTCACTCGTCTGTCCACTGTTGAATCTTCCCAGCCCTGTAGAGTTTCAGGCACATAGTAGGTCTACAGTAAAAATTTGGTGAAGGAATTGCATGGGGATGGTAGGAGTTTTCAGATCGTGAAGCACTAAGTGGAACCGACCGCTTGATAGAGGTGTATGAGGCCTCTTTGTATGGAATTCTGATCTAATTTGGGAGAAGTAGCATTAGGTGCTAATTTAGAACATGACTCCCTGCCAGGCTTGTAGGAAAAGTGACGTTTTCCAGGGTTTGAGCTCGTTTGCCCAGATGCCCTTGTCTTCATCTGGCCCGATGAGTGTGTGGTTTCTGGAGGTTGGGAGTCGGGGCGCTGTAAGCAGAGTTGCCAGCCACAGGCTGAGTCTGAGCGGGTGTGGCCCCATGTGCAGCAGGGACATCGCCATCTGTAAGGGCTGGGACGCCTCCCACAGGCCTTTAGGTATTTGCAGGTAAGTGCCACAAGACCTCAGTTGGCTGTAATTCTTGTTCAGTGCAGTTTCTGGGTAACTTTAGGATTGGCCAGGAAATCCTTTTGGTTTCGAACTGTGCTTTTGAAATGTACCAGTTGCTTTGGGACTCATCCTGGCCATCAGAACTGGTTTCCCAGACGGCCTTCTTGTGGGACCTGAGCTCTCATCTGCAGTTGTGGCTGGAAGAGCCGGAGGTTTGGACAGTTCCTGATGTGCCCTGCTGCCTGGCACGGCCAGCTGGTGAGGGCAGGGCCCGGGTGGACCCCCCACCCTCTCCCTGAGGACAGCCACCTTGCTCTGCAGCAGTGCGTCCCAGAGTGTGAGTGCTGGGAGAGGAGCAGGCTCCACAGGGTCCCCTGCCCGAAGCCTGTGCTCTGGTCTTTCTGTGGAGGCCCGTCACAAGGAGAGAGGGGGGCTGGATCAAAAGACTGCTGTGGTTTGTTAGGGGCTGAGTTTAGTGTTCCGTGAGCTTTGGGGCCTTTCCTGTAAGGTGCCACTTCCCCCGTGCACCTCCTGGAAGAACCCACTGTGGTCTTTGTTCTAAGAGCCTGGCCCTTCTTAGTGAGCTTTAGACACCACAGTGTCAGCCCCTCCCTCACTGCAGCTGCCTGAGACTTGCTTTTGGGAAGCGGCCCTCGAGCAGAGCAGCGCAGGGCAGCACAGTGCCGGGCCTCGGAGGGCAGTGCAGAGCAGAACAGCCTATGGGAGCCCTCAGGTCAGCACCCGTTAGGTTCAGCGAAGTCCCGGCACAGTGACGAGTTGTCTGCACAGAGAGATGACTCCAGAGAGCAGTGTGGTCAGGCTGGTGTCCAGGGACGTAGAGCCAGGTGTGGATGGTGGTTTTGTTTGGAAGGATCGGAGACCATGACTGAGTGGTCAGCCTTGCTCAGATCTTCCCTGGAGTCTGTTTGAGCTCTTCCAGTGCCGTAGCCTGGGAGGTGCCTCGAGGTCTCTGTCAGAAGCACTTCGAGTTGTGAGTTGTGAGCCGTGACATGCCTCCCGAGACCCTAGCTCCAGGTGCTTGGTGCGGACTGAGCTCTGGGCCCATCCACCTTGGTACACCCACCCCACACTCTGGCCAAGTCGCTGGCTCTTCCTGTGTCTGTCTCTCCTGCCCAGACAAGCATCGTCAGGTGATGCTCGGCTGCCTCAGGGTTCCATGAGGAGGGTGAGTGCAAAGGTGGATGCAGGAGTCAGGAGGATCGAAGTTGCCTTGGGTGGCAGATGCCAGGCGACACCTAGCTGGGTAATTGGGGGATGGTTTGTACAGTCGCTGCTAACTTGAGGACTTTCAGTGTTGATGTCTCGTTGATGGCACTCTGTCCCCTTCTACCAGATGGGTCTTTTCCGAACTGATTGAAGGTGTAAATTGATGTTTGCAGCATTCTCGAGGTTCATGAAGGTGCTTTCCTGACTAAAGCCTGCAGATTGCTTATTGAGAAGTGCCCCTGGGCTGGGGATTTAGCTCAGTCGCTCTGTTGCCTGCCTCGAAGGCGCAAGGTTCCGAGTTTGATCCCTGGTACCAAAAAGAAAAAGAACCACCCCATTCTAGTGTCACCCCCAGCAGGAGAGGCCCAGCCGTCAGAAGGAAGAGCACCTCCCGGTGGCACTGGGCATTCATGTTCACTCCGTCCTGTGCTTCCTAGCTCCAGCCTTTCACTGGGATGTGCTTCCTAAAGGTGCCTCTTGACGTAGGGACCCTAGGGATCCTAGGGATCGCAGGGATTGTAGGAATTGTATTCCCCACAGTTTGCCGAGAGGCAGGAGCATTTGATGTCCTCCAGGGAAAGTGACCTCTTGCTGTTTGCTTGGAAGTCAGAAGTCCAAGCAGGGTGAGGCTGCAGGATAGACCTGGAGCAGAGCGGGTCAGTGTTATGGGCCAGATCTTAGTGTCTTCTAGACGTTATACTTTTCTGAATGTTACAGATTTGGTAATTCTAAAGTTTGAATTTTTTTACAGTCAGCAAGCTCAGGGGAGATGCCTAAGAAGCCGTCAGATGAAGCTGTCAAAGACTCCAAAGCGGAAGCAGAGGTAAACTCTGAGGTGGGCACTGTTGGGAGAGCCGCTGCTCACAGCTGAGCTGCTTTGGTGAACACTCCGTCCTCTCCTCGTCCCCTGGGCTCACACGTAGCAGTCCCGCCTTACCTTGCTGGAAGAGGTGATTTAAGTGGTTTGCCCCGGCAAGATGGCAGGATGGATGGGCTGCTTCCTTTGTTTACTGCATACAAAGGGCAGCTGGTCATTTGGGGGAGAGGAGGGAGGTGTGGTCAGGTGGGCCCGGGAGGGATGGTGTCTCCAGGCTGAGGACCGGCTACACTCTGCCAACCTGTCTGGGTCTGGGTCTGGGTCCCTCAGGGGTCTCTGGTGGCTGCCTGGCCGGCCTGGGGGTCAGCCTCAGCCACCGAGGAGTGGGTGGGAGCAGCGGAGTTGGGCTGGGAGGCTGCTGAGGTCCCTGGCTGCTCTCTGGGGGAGCAGTGAGGCCATCTCTGTGCTGGTTCCTCTGGTCTGTGCACTGCTGAACACAGGTGGCGAGTTTTCTTTCTGAGGTGTTTACAGACACATGTGAGTAGTTAAGTCTTGATGGCCCAGCTCCGTCAGTGACGGGGCACATGTAGGCCACAGTCCTGCACGATCGCATAGCTGTGTTGCCTGTGTAAGGATACTTGGATCATGTGAGTCATTCTAGCCACCTCAGGCTGTGTAAGTGCACTGGGCAACAGTCGCACAGAGGCAATTGCCATGACACAGCGCAGTTCCCGGAGCGTGTCTCGCTGTTGAGCAGGTGCATGGCTATAATGGCAGCAGAGGTGAGGTCTTCCATGAACATCCAGTGGCTGGCTCCTCCCTGTGTGCTCAGCAGGTTGCTGCTGGCCTGTAGCTGTACAAAGGTCTGCATTCAGGATGCAGGGGTGTTGCCCTCCTCCCAGCCCACGCTCTCAGGTCCAGAGTGCTTGCTTGCACTGTGCTTAGTTGCTGTGAGTCCCTCTTAAAGCCTGTGGGTGCCGCTGCTCTTTTCAGTACTTGATCTTCCTCAGAGTTTAAAAAATAAGTCTGCTAGTGGTTTTGCTGTGTGATGCAGCCATTAATTCTTTTTTCATTTTCTTTTCTTTAAGGTGGAGATTTCCAGCAGAGTATCCAGATCATTGGCATCAAAAACTTCAAAATGGAGACCCAAAAATTCAGTGGAAGGTACTGCAAAGTGATCATGTGTGTAGCTAGAAACACGGGTCAGTTTCTCTGCCTATTCACAACAGCTAGGAGCAAAGAGCTGTTGTGGCTAGAACACAGCTCCTCTGCCTTGCCTGGGAATGAACAGAATTGTGGAAACAATGCTTTTACACATGCACAGGAGTGTATGCTGTGTGTGTACAGAGTCATATCACCAGGAGCAGAGTGGCGTCCCTTTGCTGACGATGTGTGTTGGGATCTTAGCTGTGTGATTGAATTTTCATTTTCCAGGAATACTTGTCAGGCATCCAGGCTCCGTGGGCTCCTGTCTTTTGCACTGGTGGATTAACCTGCATCCTGCTGCAGGCTGGACCCGAGTATAGAGGCAGATGACGGCTATGTGTTTAATATCCCTGAGGTCCTGGGAAAAGCTGAGCTCACAGGACTGGCCTGGGCTTTGTGTGAGGTTGGAGTCCAGGTACAGCAGAGCTGGGAGCAGGGCAGAGCCAGGCGGGGCAGGGAGGTGCTGCTGCTCCTTCGTGCTGGAGGCGCCTAAAGTTACCTGTCATTACTGCATGAAGGAGCAGTGGCAGTTTCTGAAACTTTTCCTAAAGTGTATGGGTTAAACAAGCATGGCGAGAGCTCAGTAGTTGGAGTTTTTCACCAGCAGTGAGGCCCGAGTGGGAAGTTCCGCCTTCCCCAACAATAGCAGGGTGAGTGCAGCTTCCTGCCGAAGCCATGTCCCCTCTCTACGCTTCCCAGAGGGCTTGTCGCTGGCCCTGGGCGTGGGTGTTGTGCAGTTTTTGCCCCGGGCTGCTCTTGCTGTGCCCTCTAGCTTGCCCTTCTCCTGGGCTTTGATGACAAGCTGGTTTCATAGATGAAAAACAGGAAATTAAATTAATAGTGAAATGGTGCTTTTTCCAGTGTCAGTAGCTTTATTGATGTCTCCCCCTTGCCTGTCCTTTCATCACCTGCCTCCTTGTGGCCTCTGGGGCCGGGTGTTCTGCTGCTTCATCTGCATATGCCTTGTGAACCCTGTGCGTTAAGGATATCTGCCAGTTATTTTATTTATTTTGAGACAGGGACTCGCTATGTAGTTCAAGCTGCTCTTGAACTGTGTAGCTCAGCTTGGCCTCCACCTCACAGTGATCCTCCTGTCTTAGCCTTCCAAGTGCTGGGATCACAGGTGTGAGCCCCCTCACCTGTGAGTCTCTGTCAGTTATTTTAAATGAGTGTTTGTTTCCACTGATTATGTTTGGTTTGGTTTCTGATTGGCCTGAGTATTTAATTTTTAAGTACTTGAAGCTTTTAGTACTTTATCCAGAGATTTGAGACATAAAGGTTTGTGCGTTACCATGCATTTTTATATTTAATCTTTTAAATGAATCGTATTTTAATTCACAGTGTAAGGTGAGGCTCTAAGTTTGTTCATTTTTTTCAGTGTACCTCACCAGCTGTTTCCAAATCACTTCCTGATTCATTGTATCCCTCCCTTCCTGCTCAGTGGGACCTTCTGTGGCCGGGGTCTGTGGTGGTTTCATCTCTACTGTCTTCTGTTTTACTAGAGTTTCCTATCAGAGTTCTTTCCACACAAGTTTTTTTTTTTTGGTACCGAGGTTGAACTTGGGTCTTTGCGCTTGTTCAGCAGGCGGCAAAACCACTGAGCTAAATCCCCAGCCTTTCCACCCAAGTTTTAAGCTGGTTTTCATTTGCTTATTCTTCCAGATGAATTTTAATAGTCACTTCATCGCTCAAAAAATTGCACCTCCCACAAAGTGAGCAAACTCTTTTCTCAGGATTTAATGGGTGTGTGTTAAACCTAGGTAGTTTAGCACGATGGGACATCTCGATTCCAAGTTGCAGGTGCCTCCCTGTCTTCCCTGGAGCACGTGCAAGTGCTGGGATGCCTGCTGGCCTGGGAGATGACTCCATAGCTTACCTGGTTTCCAGTTTTTTGGGAATGCTATGTTTTTCCCTCATTTTTTTTGATTAACTTTATTGGTACATTTTAGATATACAATACAATTACATTCATCATTGGGATCTTGGACCTGTACATGATGTATCTTGGTTATTTTTTCCCCATTTGTCTGCCCTCCACCCCCTCCATCCTTCCCTATTTACAAAGACTTTGTTTCCATTTTTTCCTTTTCTCATGTTTTTTCCTTTCCCCTTCTTCCTTTCCCCTACCCTTCCCACTTCCCCTACTCCTTTAGACCTTTTCTTCCTATTTTAGTTATAAATTATACATTTCAGTCTTTATTTACACTTTTTAGTTTTTCACACCAGAGAAACTATTCAGTATTTACACATGTGTGTCCTATTTATTTCACTTAAGAGTATCGCCTCAATGTGCATCTCTTTAGCTATAAATGTCTCTAGTTTTTTGTTCTGTATGGCTGAGTAGTAATCCATTTTATTTATTTATTTATTTTATACCAGGGATCAAACTCAGGTCCTTGTGCTTGCGAGGCAGGGTGGCACCATTGAGCTAAATCCCCGGCCCAGTACTCCATTAAAAAAAAAAAAACCCACATCTTTATCCAGTCTTCAGTTGATGGGCAATTGGGCTGTTTTCAAGTTTTAGCTATCATAAACTGTGCCACTATAAACATCCCTCATTGTTTTTAATGAGCCTTGTTGGTCCTATTGATTTTTGTAATTGTATTTTTTTTTTTTTTTTTTGGTACCAGGGATCGAACTCCGGTCCTTGTGCTTGCAAGGCAAGCAGGGGAACCACTGAGCTAAATCCTCGGCCCTGTAATTTTATCTTAACTACAGCCTTGCTGCTCAGTCCTAATCCAGTAGTTCATGGTTCTGCTGATTCTTGGGGTTTTCAGAGCAGATAGTTGTGTCATCTCTGTTTCTGATTACTCAGGATATTTGCATCTGTGACTGTCGGTGAGCTTGTGCTGTCAGGTTCTTTGTGTGTAAGGTTTTTATTTTTTGGTACTGGACATCAAACTTGGGTCCTTGCACTTGCTCAGCAGGCGGCAAAACCACTGAGCTAAATCCCCAGCCCCTGTGTGTGAGTTTTTATTTGTTTGCAGTGGTGGGCTTAGAACCCCCAATGCTAATAAGCAAGTGCTCTCCCACTGAGCTACACTCCCAGCCCTGGTCTGATCTTTAAGACATTTTATTAACAGAGACCTGCAGACTTTGAGACAGCAAGCATTGAGCTGCCAATAGCTTGGTAGGCTCTGTCTTCCTGCCTGCTCGCCAGGTGGTGACTCCTTTGGGATTGAGTGGGTTGGCATGTGGGCGTGTCCAGTACCCAGAGCTGCACAGATGCCGGACTGTGTGTGTGGTGCAGAGTGTGGAACCACCACATTTGTTGGACATGTATGGACCCTTAAAGTCACTCTCAAATCACTATAGGACCCAAAAAAACAGCCTGGGTAAGAATATGATAATTTTTGCGGAACTGAGAGCTTTTTTTTTCGTACCAGGGATGGAACTCAGGTCCTTGCACTTGCGCAGCAGGCGGCGAAACCACTGAGCTAAATCCCTGGCCCCGAAACTGATAGTACATTTTAATCTCAGAGTTTGAGAACTCTGCAGCATCACAAATTAGGATTAATACCTGTTTTCATTGTGCAATTTCATGTTAGGAAGAATAGATTGTAGAACCAGTGAAAATAGCCTTTTCCTCTGAAAAAAGAGCATAGCTCTTGCGACAGTAAAGCTAAAGCCAAGAAGGAACCTTCTGTGAGGCCGCCCGGGGAGCCTGTGCCATGTTGCGGTGGGGTGAATGTTCGTGAGTCGAGTGATCAGCAAACCTGGTGCTCTGCGGCCCTGTAGGTGTCGCCCTGCAGGACACGGGCCTCGCTCCAGAGCACCGCTTTCTAGTGACAGTGGACAGGGGCAGGAGGACTGTCCGCCTTGCTGGGCAGAGCTGGAGGGCTTACCCGGCCAGCTGCGGGTGTTTCCACTAGGTCTGCAGACTGAAACTGCCTGTTAGAGCTACTTTTCTTGTCCTGCCAGAGATTCGAGATCATAAAGGAAAAGGAGAGCCACACATTCATGTTAGTCATTGATGAGTCTTTTTTTTTTTTTGGTGCTGGGGACTGAACTCAGGACCTTGCACTTGCAAAGCAGGCGGCGGAACCACGGAGCTAAATCCCCCGCCTCCATGAGTCTTTTGAAAGAAAAAGACAAAGAGAAGCAGGGATGGGGCAGGAGGCAGGGCATTTGGACAGAAAGCTCGGGAGATGAGGACCTGCGGGTGTCCCAGACCCTGAGCAGAGACATGAGCTGGGGCAGGCTGGGCTCTGTGTGTGGCGGGAACACAGAACTGAGGAAGGGGCTGCACTGGCAGGCTGTGTGTTCTTAGGAAGTGCGAGCAGAAGGTGGGTGTGTGAGGGGAAGCAGGAAGGAGACCATTTGACTTGGCATTTATTTATTTACTTCTTTATTTGACTTGGCTTTTAAAAAGACCTGCTTCTGAAACTGCAGGGCGGGTGTGGAGGCAGAGGGAGTGAGGAGCTTGTGGTGCTTGAATGAGACACGCCGGTAGCTTGGACCAGGCGCCAGGTTTCAGGGGTCTCTAGTGGTGGAGGTGACAACTGTGCTGATGGATTGGGTGACACTTATTAGAAAGGAAAAGAGCCAGAAAGACCCATCTGAGGGCTCTGGGCACCTGGGTGGTGTCACCTGTTGGAGTGGCAGGCTTAGGGGATAGTGCAGAACTCTGGAACGCATGGAGCCTGAGGTGTGTGAAACACTCAGGTGGGGTGCACATGGATGGTGGGACAGATGGACTTGTGTTCAGGGAGAGCTGTGGAAGCCCGAGGTGAAACAGCCTGATGTTCGCAGCCCAGGGTGTTTGCAGTCCCAGCCTCCTTGAGGCTGCCAGTCCAGGGTGCGTGTGTGTATGAAGAGGGTGGGTGTGAAAAGGAGGGTGTGCATGGAGGATGGTGTGCTGAGCCCCAGGGCGTGTGCAGGCGTGGGGTGCACAGAGGCCCGGAGCTCACCAGGTTCCCAGGTCAGGAGACGGGAGGGGCTGAGTCTGGCGAAGGAAACAGAAGCCCTGGGAGCGGAGGAGAGGATGCTCTGGGGACTGGGGGTCCAGTGGGAGGGTGTGCTAGGAGGGGCGGAGTCTTGTCTGGACTTGTGAGGGGGACCAGTGAGGGACAGGCAGTGTGTGGGGACCTGGGTAGAGACGCCCTTTGAACCCCCACTGAAGCAACTGAACACAAAAGTCTTTACACTATTTTAATCTGTTGTTAACTATTTTATGTCAGGAAGGAAGGAGGATAATATTTCAGCTAAAATTTTAGACTCTGTAGTGTCTGGATTAAATAAAGAACCAGGTCAGGAAACTACAACTTCAGAAATAGGTAAGAAAAATATATTCTTTAGTTGAAATTCCTTACTTCGTTGATATGAAATATTTATATCTCAGTGTAGTTATAAATTTTTTTTGTCATTTAACCGCTTTAATGTTCTTCAGTTTTGCACACTATACTAAGGATCAGACGTTTTATTTGATATAATTTGTGAAGTTATGTGATAATTTTATTAACTCAGCTTTAAGTTCACCTTCATGTGCCCTGAGGTATAACTTAGGCAATGTTTATAATATGTGTCTACGCGGGATACAACGTACATGTGTACAGTGTGCAGCATCTGCCCCATGCCTAGTTTGCACGTGTGTGAGGGACAAGGTGTGTGCATAGTGGATACCGTCCAAGTCAAGATGCCTCTTTAATCTTGCTGTTGGTATTTTATTAAAAAATGTGGATGTGACAAATTGCTTTTATGTCTTCTTCATCCTGCTTTGCTTCAGTCCACTGACGGTCCCCACAATAAAGGCTTTTACAGAGCGCGCCGGGGCGTCGTCCCGTCCCATCCACTGTATCCAGGCTGGCAGCGCGGCCTGGCGCAGCTCGGAGTGATCTTCAGTGAAATATCACGCACTCCCATCTCCTCTGACTTTGAGGAATACTAGAATTCTTGTTGCAGTCAAGGAAAAAAAATAGTATAAACTTTGACTGTAGGAAAAGCTAGCATTTTTCTGGGGACTTGCCATTCAGCTGGCTGAGTTTTTAACATCCGGGAAGCATCTCGAATGATCAATACAGCTCGTTCACTGCGCTGCCTCCCCCCACTCCGGCCTGGGGCCACGCGTGGACGCCGTGGGAGGTGCCGCCGGCCGAGCCGGTAGCTCGCGTGGAAGGATGTCCACTCCCCGACGTGGGCATGCGCGTTATCATTCAGCCCCATTTTCTGGGAGTTTATTTTATTTTTTCTGGGGCTCTTGTCTGGGCTCCTGCAGGCACGCAGCCAGGAGAGGGAGTGGCGGTGGTGAAGCCAGAGAGGGAGCCTGTTGCTGGCGCAGGACCCCACGTCCGTCCGTGCCCCTCGGAGGACGCCCACCTCGCCTGCCTCCCATGCCTGAGCCGTCTGGCTGCGGCAGCCAAGCGCAGGCAGCCACTTGTATACCCTGTTTCAATTCACCTGACTGCCGCAAGTCAAAACTGGCTCAGGGTGGGACGCGGATTAAAGTAAACGGGAACTGTTCTTGGGCCATCTACTAAGCACTTCGTAGAAGTAACCTGCAGGCGAGGCAGAAACACAGGCTTGGTCTTTACCACGCCCCAACCAGCACTGTTCTCAGCCAGTTTGCTGTAGGTGAAGGAGACCCGGCGCCACCTGGCGGGCGAGCCTGCTCCTGCGCCGCCCCCAGGCCGCGGCGTGTTCTCTGGGAGGGAGCCTCTGGGCTTGGCTCCTGTCCTGCTTGCATGTGGCTTGAAGATTCGCGAGAGCGATTCATTTCTCATCAGACCTCGAGCTGCGTCCACACGGAGACCACGCGGAGTGTGGGCTGTGAGCTGTACCCGCGCCCTGCTCAGGGCAGTTGTTGATGGTTCAGGTTTTTCTGGATCATTAAGCCACATCTTTCTTTTTGCTTAATTCCTTGTTTCCTTTTTTGTTTTGCTGATCAAGCTTTTTTATTATGAAAAAAAGAGAAAAGTAGAGTATTGCAGTTAGCATCCACCTACCTCTCACCTACGTGGATTAGGTCTTGTATTTCACTATATTGGCTTCACCTAGCTGTGTATTTCTACGAATGATCTCAAAGTATGTTAAAAACATCCTGACAGTTTATTTCTATTTCAGCATACAGCTCAAAAAATACAGTGTAACAGACACAGTCACAAAATTCTTGTCTTACTGAACAAAATTATTTTCCAGCAGTATCTAAAATCCAGACTATGTTCTAATTGTTCCACAGAGATTTTCCATGTTATAAAAACACTGGCTATTTGGTCACCCTTAGCCGCTCGGCATGGAGGTTTGCCTAGACCACTAGTACGCCAGGAGGCTGCAGTGATGTGGGCTCTCCGCATACGAGGGGCTCAGCAGTGGCGATGGGCTGGCTTTGCCCTCCCTCCGGCCACACTGTGCTCCTCACCTTCTTGCTTGGAGCATGTGGCCCTTGGACTGGCCAGGGCCCCCGGGCAGGGGTGGGAGGAGCAGCCGGGCGGCCTGTGGGTGAGTCCTCATGTGAGCGCTCGCCTGGTCCTGAGTTGTCCCAGGTAACACTGTGTGAAGGTGTTGCTCATTCTGCCCGTTCAGTGTAATTTTAATTTTTTTTTTTTACAAAAGTATTGTCTAGTCTTTTGAGGTTGTCTGTCCATGGACTGCTCCATATGCCCTCTGACTAGGGATCGAGTGTGCAGTAGTCTTCTTCGCTTTGTGGTGCTGGGGATCCAACCCCCAGTACCGGGCTACATCCCCAGCCTTTCCGCTCTGCTGTTTTGAGGCAAGGTCTCACTGCTGCGCCCAGGCTGCCTCCGACTTGCCATCCGCTTGGCTCAGCCTTCTGAGTAGCTAGGGCTGCAGGTGTGCACCGCGCCTGGCTCGGATTGTGGTATTCCTGGGGAATATAGTCTGTTTTCATGTTCTTTCTATTCGTGTGAACTTGGGCTTTAGTAAAGCTTACTTAAAATTGCCTCTAGAACCACAAAAGGATAAAATTGTGCAAAATATCTGGGCCGGAAGGTGCATCTCAGTGAAGAATGCTTGCTACTGTGCACCAGGCCCCAGGATGAATCAAAGCACTGCCAAAATAAAACAAAACAAGAAAACCCCACAAAACCCCAAAGCTTTGTGGACAAAGCTGTGCATATGTATCTGCTTATTGTGATGCTGGGTTTTGTAGAATATGGAACACATTTGACACTTTAAAATCAAACGTAATTTAAAATTGTTAGGGGGCTTTATTTTAAAATTGATAATCTATAATTTCCCAGCTTATGTTTATCTTTAGAGCTCCATAGTTTGTGTTTATTCTCTGGTGGTTCTCCATAAAGTATCATAAGTGATTGGCAGTTTGCTGCTGTTCAAGTCAGCATCATTCTTACAGATGAAAATATTTCCTCACCAAACTGTATGTCATCGGTTTTATGTAGTTCTAGTACATAAATAAAGCAGTGTCTTGGTAGTTATTGACAGGTTGATTCCAATGTAAACTATTTCTTTGAATAGTTCTAAGAAATTATGAGGTTGGGCTTCAGGAATGGGAACAATTTTCCAGTTTAGTTTTTCCTCCTGGAGAGTCCTAGGTCCTTTGCTGGTGGTTGGTTTTCTAGCTCTTGGTTCTGCCCTGATTCAGAGCCTGTCACTTGAGTATCTCCCTTACCCTTTTTGCTTTGTAATAGGAAGATACTGTATTTCTCAGGTATTTGATATTTTTCTGTTTTTCTAAACTTTGGAACATTGGTCAGCAATCGGTAGACAACGGTTTGGGGGCTTTTCAGTATGTCTAGCTCTGTGACAGAAGTATTTTTCTTTTCCTCCTGGTTTCCCGTAGCATACGCTTACTGTGGGCTTCTGGCCTGGCTGTGGGGAGGGGTTGGACCCTGGCCACGTCTGTGTGGCTCTGCGTGTGGCAGGTGGGGCGTGTGTTTCCACCGTGGCTCAGTGGACTCACGTGGGATCTGATCACAGCCTGGCCCCCAGGCCCAGAGCCACAGGCGGGGCAGGAACCCTCCAGATGTGCTCTGCAAAGCTCCCGCTGTTGGTGCTCAGTGAAGGCATGGCATGGGAAGATGAGGCGTTATGCTGTGTCCAGCCCCGCGTGCGCATGCGTGCTCCTCAGGGCCATTTTAAAACTGCTTCGCATCAGGGGCCGAAGAAGCTGATGCCAACTCAGCCAGTGTCAGATGCTGACGCAGCCGGTCTGTGGTGTGGGAGCACTGGGCAGACCCAGCAGAAAGGCCAGAGCGGCCCACAGTGCTCAGGAGGGAGGGAGGCTGCAAAACTGGCTTCAGGGCCACTGCTCAGTCACTCCACCCGGCAGGGCCCAAGGGGACTTGTCTGCCTCAGTTTCCTCTCTGTGATGTTCTGCAGGTTCTCGAGGTGTAATTCTGCTTCAGCATCGTGTTTCTCAGCTGGCAGAGAGTGTGATACGTGTGCCTTTGCCTCTGTCTTCGGGCCTGGAGCGCCATCCAGGCCTGCAGAGTGCCTGCGCCTCACCCAGGGGAGGGCTGAGGGTGTTGCAGGCCTCCTATGTGTCCGGCCCAGCAGGGAGTGTGTTGGCGAGCAGTTAGGCTGGCTTCCTGCCCACTGGCATCAGCACACAAGTGGGACAAGGCTGCGGAAATGAGATGGAGAAACATTCAGCAAGCCTGGATGGAGTGGGAGGCAGCTGTGGGGCCTGGGTGGCTGGAGGGGACCAGCTGAGCAGGAAGAAGCACTGGGCAGGTGTTCAGGTGACAGCTGATTGGCACAGTGCAGACAGTGAGGGTGGGCAGGGAGCGTGGAGAGGACAGGCCAGGTCCCGCCAGACCTTGTGTGGCCACGTCAGGGCCGTCGGCCTTCATCCCAAGAGCAGTGGTGTCCTTAGGAGGAGAGACGTCGTCCTTTAAGATTTTGTAAGTTGTGTTACTTTGGGAGGCTGAGAAAGTGGTCAGGAGAGGAGAGGAGAGGAGAGGAGAGGAGAGGAGAGGAGAGAAGATGGCAGGCTGTGGACTCCTAGGTCTAGGGGAGGCCAGGCCTGCAGTGCAAGGGAGAAACCTGGAAAATTGGCCCATGGTAGCAGGGCCAGGGTGTGCCAGGAAGGAGGAGGTCTGCTGGGTTAGGGGCTGGGCTGTGAGGGCAGACAGATCTCTGCACTTGCTTACCTTCAGGTCCTGGCCTCAGGACTTCATTACCTTCCTGCACTCCCCGTGAACCCAGGCTGTGTCCCCAGCTCCCCCATGGGCTCTGAAGGAAGAGCCCTGGGTTTGCATCCCTTTCTGGTTCCTGCCTCTGCTGGTCACCTGCTCTGGTCCTCAGCAGTCCTGCCCTGAGTTGAGAGGAGCCCCAGCCCCTGCTGCCCGATGTGCCATCCTGGGCCTCTGAAGCCACCTGCCAGCTGTTGCTGGTTTCCACACCATCCTGTCCAGAGCCTGCCCTCCAGGCCCTCCCTGCTGCCGCCTCTGAGCTGTGTCACCTGAGGGCTGTGACCTCTGGAGGCTGCCCCATGCTCTGCCCTCCCCAGCACCCTCTGCAGGTGCTCCCAGCTGTGGTGCTCACCGAAAGTCCTCCCCCAGGCAATCCCGTGTGCCTTCGGACTTCTGGTCCCCGCCCCTGTCTGGACGGGGTGCATATGTGCGTGCCTTCTCTCCCCCGCAGCGTCCCTGGCTCTCATGGAGCCCAGGTCACCTGGCCGTTCTGCAGGTGCATCCTGCATTGTAAGAGCGATGCCAAGATTGCCCACCCTTCCCCTCGTGCTGCCCCTCACCTGCTTGTGACTGCATGGGCCACGCTATCCCCAGCTGTGGGGCTTAGAGAGAAAGAACCCTGGCGGAAGTGCAGGGGTGGGTGGGCTGGGGCTCTGTGGGGTGTGTGGAGCTGGTGGGTTCCTCTCTGCCTTGCCAGGGGCCTGGAAGTTCGCCCTGCTGGGCTTAGCGGTGTCCAGCCATCCCCTGCCCGCTGATGTGGTCTTTCTGTGTCTTCCTGGCTTCACCAGCTTGTCTCATTATTTGCACTATTTGCTTAATTGTCTCTGCGGTATATTTTCTTCCTGTCCCTCCTGCTAGTTTTATATGCTGTTTTGTGATGTAGAGTTGAAAGGAGTAGTTTATGATGTGTAGTTGAAAAATGGCAGTGGGATGCCAGAAAAGAGGCTCTGGGGAAGACCCTTTTCTTCCTCATCCAAAGTCACGCATTGTGCATTGCCTCTGATTCTGTTCCGATCATTTAGTATCTTCAGGTTGACAAAGTAATTTTCTGATGTGATTTGTTTTTTTAGGTGACTTGCCCAGCGATGCAGGTAAGTGTGGTCTTGATGTGTCAGTGCAGTTGTGTGCGTGTGCAGACGTGAGCATGTGCCCCACACCTTGCTGTACACCTGCACCCGTGCATGTGAGCCAAGGAAGCATAACTCAATTTAAGATTTAACTTATGTCTTAAGTTTTAATCTTGTGCATGTATTATACATGTTTATGTTTTAATCCTGAAAACACTGCATTCCAGGATTTTTGGCCCCAAGTATATTTCCAGTATTCAAATTCTGATTTGTTTTTGTGACTTTCTGAAGTATAAATTTCTTGTATTTTAAATATTATTGTAAATTTGTCCTAGTTTGGGCTTGTAACTTGCTGGGTCAAGCTTTTTTTTTTTTTTTTGTACTGGGGATCAAACTCAGGACCTTGCACTTGTGAGGCAGGCGGTGAAACTACTGAGCTAAATCCCCGGCCCA